>JAATLQ010006344.1:27388-54644 GCA_013421005.1 Heliconius erato x Heliconius himera | reverse complement strand
TATGTGTATCGCGGACTTTTTTAAACATTATTTAAAGGACAATATTTTTGTAAAACATTATTTTTATGTATCTCATAAGGTTGAGTCGGCGCACGCCATGTATGTGTTAAACAAGCTCATTTTGGGTGACGTTTGCTTATAACAACAAATAAACTTTGCAATCCGTTGCTTAGCAACGGTCGGTTGTTATTAACATGGCGGAATAAATTGCCAAATTGAAAAATATTTTAATATATTAGTATATATCGACAATATTACAAATATGAGAAAAAAAAGTAACCTATGTTCATCCGAAGACCCTCAAGTATCTCTTTATGAGTATTTTATCACAATTGAATTAGCGGTTTGGCCCTGATTGCGGCACAGACAGACAGACAGACAGACAGACAGAGTTACTTTCGAATTTATAATATAGGTATGGATATTTTCTTAAATTCATATAGACTACGACTACAATCTGTAAATAAAAATAATGCAATAACAAGATTAATTAAAAAGAAGTTCTAAACACAAACGCGACGGTTAAGTTACGTTTCAACATAACCGCTTTTTTTATAATTAGGTAATTTGCTAGCTTTTCAAAGCTAAGCTAAGACCGAAAGTGCTTGTGCTCTGAATAACCAATGAAACAACTTTTTAACTTTGTTGTTTTTAAAAGTATTAGTTGCAACTCACTTACAAAAATAATGTAAAAAATTTAACATAGCGGGATTTAAACCAGTATCTTTTGAAACCGTCCAATTGCTCATAGTAATCCGTTCTGAGCAGATTATTATTATTAGCATTAATATCCAATTTCGCTTTAAATTTTACTTTTTTGCTAATATTAAAAACTTCCCCTATATTCATATTTATGTGCAACATTTATGTCTAACATCTATCGCAACAATTGCTTAAAAGCTGTGTCTTGAGTTATCATAGACGGTTTGAAAGTGCTTCCTTTTTAGTTAGATCATTTCTTGTAATTGTTAAAATAATTAATTAAATCAAGTGTGTAGATGTAAAAGGGATGGTTGTGGGTTCGAATTCCACTCGGAAGAGTCGCGTTCATGGTTTTGGTTACAACTTAACAAGCTAAAGAGCAGCGTTGTGTTCCGCCATTCCACATGCGATGACTCTCGAATTAGGCGGTACGTGGGAAATGGAGTGTCTTAACAATAGGTTCCCTTTGCCTCTTTCAAAGTAAATATATAAAAAACCAATCAAGTGCGAATCAGACTCTTCCGCTGAGGGTTACGTACCAATTTCAAAATTGTAGGTAAATAGGAAGTACAACTCAAAATAGTTAACAAACTTAAGTTTGCACTCATTTTACATGAAATGGACTACAAACAGTAACCTATAGTTATTAAGTGCATACTTGCAAACTTAAGTTTGTCTACTTTTACAAGTTACTTCCCGTTGACCTACAGTCTTGAAATTATTACGAAAGCCTCGGTGGTCAGTTTTTTCCTTTTCGCACTTTTTTACACAAGATTTTTTTGTTTAGTTATATATATTTAATATTGATATTGATATTACAATTAACCTAAATAAATTGCATACAATAAATGACAAATATCAAAAGTATACCGTAATATGTAGAGGTGGGATGTTGTGTAGCAAGCCAATGTGCGTACGCGTGTCCCGCCAGCAGCTCTGCGCCGTTTAATGCGTTTAATTCCGAACAAGTCGATGTTGATGACACTGAAAGCATGAACTATTATTATAATTTATTCAAAAAAATATGTATGATATGATAATATTATTTTGGCCGCATTTAGTAATATAACTTTTCATTTTACTTTTGAAGTAGGTAATTTTTTTTATCAGTTTCACGCTGAATCCCGCACATAGCAGGATAGGTTATTATGGTGTGTCTTAACACTAGGTTCCCTCTGGGAACCTAGTGTTAAGACACACCGTTCTCCACTTTCCGACGAGTTCTGGTGGCTTTGCATGTTGAGTGGCTGAACTCAACGCCGCATTTTGCCTCGACTCCAGAGCGAAGAAATAAAAATATAAATGTAAGTAAATATTTTATCTCATCGAGTGGGGATCGAAGCCACAACCAGTCGATTTTACAGTCACACTATACCCCTGCGCCACGACTGGCCTCAAGTAGAAAGAAAAAGTAGGTAAATTATGTATAATATATATTTTTTAACATATAAAATACCATTATGTTCATCTCCCGTTTCTTCTATATCTTCAGTGTCTTCTATTTGAGGTTTTTCATTCGCATTGCTTACATTGGTACCAAGAATATTATCAATAAGAAAATTTTTGCCTCTACCGTTTAAAGAACTATTCGTTACATTATTTATAATAAATGGGGTATTATCGAAACAAGGTTTTGTTTTAACTGTCATTCTGCTGGTACAAAAATTTTTACTTATAGAATAAATAGAGTCCACGCTATACACATTTGAATTTATTGTAGTATTAAGCTCTCTTTGATCACTATTTTCACAAATCACATCAATCGATTCATTTTCACTATCAAAATCGGATTCACCGTCTGAATTATAAACCAGATTAGCACACTGTAAGAGTTTATCATGTAATGACGGTCCAGAGTCGTTTTCACAAGTGCTTGAGATATCGTTAATCGAATTCATTATTTATATAAATAATTATCGTTTTTATTTATATATGAAAAAATAGATGCCATTTCAAAAACACGTTACGTTCGCGAAAGTTAAAAATGGACTATTATAGTCAGTTCTAAGTCGTGAAATGGTAGTAATTGGTTTCGAAAATAGGTGGCGCCGAGCAAACTGATGCGGAAGCTGTAGGTATCACTGCATTGAGATTCTGTTATGCTACTGGCTGATAATCTGATGGAGGGGATTACGCCATCTTAAGGAGGTGGGGCCTACAGCACCGCCTGTGAAAATTCACACCTTTCTTTTATTTGATAACAAGTTATATGAGAGCTTTTTACCGCACAATGGATCCCTAAAAGCTTATGATGAGATCTGCTTAGGGAATATTGGCTGGCCATTATTTGTGTGTCATCAATTTTATAAGTTGTTTTGATGAATGTTTCGGCGGTGGGTAAAATAAAAATCATTTTTATTGCTTACGCGTATATTCATACTTTCATAATAAATATATTTTATTTGAAAATAAGATTTGTTACAATTAGATTTATTCATACAATCAAACAGATTGATATTCCTTTTTTGTATGGTCAATTTAAAATAAGGTAACTAAATTACGATCTGTAATTGAAATATACCTACACTTTATTACAGTACAGCTATTAATATTGTAAGTCAAATTGTGTAAAGATATTGCTTACCTACTTAATAGATTATTAAGTAAGAGCCGTTGTACGTGGCTGTATGTATGACAAAATAGAAGCTTCTTCGTTATTGTAATATAATTAAATAATAATATAATTAAAACAATTTTACTGCCTTTTTTTAAATTTTACCGAAAGTAGATTCTAGGAGGATTCAGTTCAGGATTGTAGATCATCGAAAAGTACAACTTATAAAAGTTAACAAACTTCGTTCTCTCATTTTGCATGAAATGAATCACAAATATAAGTTTGTAATACTTTTTTTTTCTGTGAAATATCTATAAATTTTATCTTATCAGATTTTTTCCTTTATTTCTATTGTAAGTTTTTATTTTGTGCCAAATTTCATAAGTGTAGTAGCACGGGAAGTATTTTTAAACATTTTATAGTGTTATTCCACACTTAGGAAAGAAAAATACTTATTAAGAAAACGTATAAAAATTTGAACGTACCGGGATACACGGGAAGTACCCTATAGGTTTTGATTACGCTGCGAACCTCATACAAAATGCAGCAATATCGATGCGTAAATGTTCGTGTTTAACACAATTGATTTTATCTGTGGAATCCTTAAGGGACCATAGGCTTAAATATAAGATATTATAATTCAGATCGATAACTCCACGCAATCTCGAGGTTTGTTCTTTACAGACGAACAGACGGACAACAAAGTGATTTTATAAGAGTTCAGAATATTATTTGGGTATTCTAATTATTAAAAAAGCTAAAAAAAATACTCTGTTGAACTCATCTTCATTGAAGAAAATACAATATATACAAGTAAAATAATCGTGAAAAATAATATTATGTTTAGTTTATTTTTACGCCGTGTCACACTCATAGTAGGGTAGGCAGAGGGAACCTGGAAACTTAAGACATTCCATTCTCTACTTCCCTTCTCTATTTTCCACCGAATTCTGGAGGCATTACATGCTAAGTGGTGAAACTGAACACCGCTCGTTCACTCGTTGCCAGAGCTTAGAAATTGAAAATATTAAATATTTCATTTTCTTTAGCAGAAATCGAACCCTCAACCTATCATCTTTACATTTGCACGCTTATGCCCCCGCGCCACGATTGTCTTCAAGTTTTAATTTAAGTCATAAGTTAGCCACCAACTTGGCAACATGGCTTCATCAGTCATATGGTATGTATATTACATATATAGGGAACTATATATATATAGGGAACCAGTAACCGACAAGCACCAATGATTGACTTTTCTTTAAATTAAGAATATATATATATATATATATATATATATATATATATATATATATATATATATATATATATATATATATATATATATATATATATATATATATATATATATATATATATATATATATATATATATATTTATTTATTTATAATTTGTCAACACTAAACGATATTATTTATATGTTACTTCTCACTGATATTTAACACAAAACATTTTTTCCACTATTTTTTTTAAAGACAGTGAATTGAAAATTTGAAACGTAGGATACGTATGTATACGTTTCAAATTGAAAGTGTCAGCCCTCCTTTTACAGGAACAGCATATAGGGTAAAATATTTTAACCCCATACTTAAAAAAAATTATCAAGATACCTCAACAGTTTACACGTAGGATTTTTTTTTCATTTCACGATGTTTATCCATACTGTATTTCATATGATGGAGTTACGTATAGATAGCAATAACGTAAATACATAGAGGCGTATGCGGCGGTTTTCCTTTGATAAGTTTGCGTGGTAAGTGTGCGTGCGTTGTTCTTGACAAATGGCGTTTTATATTACAACAATAATTTTATTATTTATTTTATTTAAAAAAATATCATTTTCATTTTTGAAAAAAAAAAAAAAGCTTTTATAGAGTAGTTAAAACTGTAGTTTCATTTAAAGTGTTGCTTACACTTCCACCCTGTATGGAGCAAGTGCTTTAATAAAATATCTGCATTTTTCATTCATTATTTTTTATCGTGCCAGCTAGCTTTTTCGGTTAATTTTATGAACTGCTTTTTCAAAAATGCTGAAATTTTCTTTTTTTTCGAAACAACATGTCAATTACTGGTTCCTGTAAGCCGAGTTTCTCCATTTATCAAATAATATAGGTAACAATTATATTTATCTATATTATACACTTTAATAAAAAAATTTATATTTCTTGATGTTTTCTATATAAGAAATAGAACACAATAAATTAATTCTTATACAATTTTTTTCGTCTGCTAGCTGTTGCCTGTTCACGGAAAACTACTGAATGGACTATTTTCAAAATACAGTCCATAATTTATTTGAAAAGTCTAGCAGTTATTAATATGGCTCCTTCACAAAAGTTGGTCCCAATTATTATAATTTTAAAAAAATATGTTAGGGTACATTTGATACGTTTAAACCATTAAACCTTAAAAGATATCAATATAAAATCTTTAGAAAAGGTCTATGATACTTGATGTCAGATCCCGGGACCTAAACGATATTTAACTAGTAGCGTTTCTTTGGGTCTATTGCAACAATTGTGGTAAATGGAATGGTAAGAATGGTCATAAAATTTACGAAGACTAAGATACAGAAGGACTGAGATACTATAGGCTTATAGAATTAAAAAATATAAATAATAATTTATAAATGTTGTTCGTTTAAAAATACCCATAGTAAATTATTTGTTTTGTTGGTGCTATCGAAATCTTTAAAATTCATATATTAGCTCCTTTTTTTGATGTTACGTGCTTTTCCTGTGTGACATCGCTTATTATGTAGGTTACTCACTTATTCATTCATTTTTAGTCATTATCGTACTGGCACAAGTAACCACCAAAATCCAATGATCAACATTTTTTTTTTCATTTTTAAACTTTTTTTTTTGTTGAAAATATGTGCTCAAGTTATCGACTCTATACTATACGCTTATATTGGTACTTCCTACTAACTCTAGTTCTCTCATAATGTCACTGTCATCCTCATTTTTTTGTAGATAGAGAATTGGAAATTATATAGAGCGACTGCTTTTATGAAAATATTTGCATTTCTTCATATAATTTTGAGAGATTAAGGTGTTGTTCAATATTTATTTTACTATAGAAGATTTTAAATTTAAGATTATTTTATGAATTGCTATAGAGTTTGTTTAGAATTTTTCAGTTTCACGCTGCATAATACACACAGCAGGGTAGGTACATTGAACCTACTGTTGAGACCTCGTTCCAAATTTTACGCCGAATTCTAGTGGCCACAACCAGAGCGAAGAAATGAAAATATTAAATATTTCATTTCCTTGAGCTCACTCAAGGAAATAAATTATTTAATATCTAAAATAATTTAATTAAGAATACTAAATAGTTAAACGAGAGGCCACTCGTGGTGACAGGTTGTGAGTTCGATTCTCAAATCGATCTAAATTTCAATAATTGTTTTGTCCATACTGCTTTTCTTCATTTGTCGACAAAAGTCGATAACAATTTTTATCTATACTATATGATAAAAAAAAAGCACCGGAATAAATATAAGGACTTCTAATATAACACCAATTAAAACGTTAATATTTTTTAATTCTAATCAGTAATAAGTAAATTAAAATATTTTTCTTTTTATTTTATTAAAACATAACTTGTATTCGGCGCCTATTGGTGAATGTCGATTGCTGCGTCTCGATTACTTTGATGCCAATAGCTCGAGATTATCCACTCAATTAGACTGTTAGTTTTGAGACACTGGTCCGAATTCGAGCCGGGATAGCTGAATGTGGAATATAACGTGAAATTGAAAAATATTTTTTTTTAATAAAGAAAATTATGTATTTATGAACAGATAGAATATGAAAACAGAAAATATTAAATTTTTCTATCGTAAAATCAAATCATGAATAATTTAATTAAATTTAAATTAATTATAAGAAAATATTCCAAATACCAATGTAAGTTGCGAAGTATGTTAATCTATTCGCAAAATAGAAAACATTTGGCTAAAAGACCTTCATTTTTAGATATCCTGCTCAATAGATTGAGAAGCATCTCAATCTAATAGGCAGATAATAATTATATACAGATATTTACTTGCTTTTAAAATACGCTTCAGTATATTTAAAACAGCGTTGCCAGATTTTTTCTAGTTGAAAAAGGATTTTTTTAAGATTTTAAGTAAAAAAGGCGGGATTTTTTAAGATTTGAGATAAAAAAGCCATCCCCCAAAAGCGGGACAAAAAAAATAAGAATTTAATTTATTATTAATCTATTTATTTAAATAAAGCTTCCAATGGTGACAGATATCAATAAAAAAGTGTTTTTAATGGAATAATGTAAAAATGATATTATTTTGGTTAGATGTGGTGTGTAGTTTAGTCAGTAAAACTAGAAAAAAGAAAGATAATAAAATAACTTTTAAAATATCTTGCATATATTATTATTTTATATAAAGTTTCCTTATATATTTAAGCAACTACAAATACATGGATATGAAAAACTTATAGCCTCTCTCAAATTAATTAATTAATTAATTAGTTAATTCTTCAGAATAACTATACATAACTTGCGAATATACTTATTTGTATTTTTATGAAATTATTAGTAACTAATTAAAACTTTAAAGTAATAAAACAATATTTTTCATAGTTACGTGGAACAATCCGCGAAAAGCGGGACAATGCCTGTCCCGATTGGGTCATTTAATTTGTGGCCTAAATAAACCATTGGTCTAAATATCAGGACATCCCGCCAAAATCGGAGTGTCTGGCAACGCTGATTTAAAAACCCTTCAATTCTCAGCTTAGTTATGTACTGAAATTCTTTTAAATTCTATAAATACATCTGTTTCAGGACATCATATCAAGTCGGTAAAACTAAAAAAAGACAGATAATAAAATAACTTTTAAAATACCTTGCATATATTATTATTTTGCATAAAGTTTCCTTAAATATTTAAGCAACTACTGATGTTTTGAGTTAGATCCTAATAGGGACAAAAAAAATATAAGTTCTCTCTCCTTTGTTCTGGGCATTATTTTAGGTAGAATACATAATGAACAAAAATACATGAATATGAAAAACTCATAGCCTCTGTCTAAATGTATGTGTATTTTTTTGTATCTAACTTATGTACGATACCAGCGCCTATCACCCTCAAACGCTGGTAGGAGAGTATACGGGTTATTTGTAACTGTTTTAAGATTACTTAGTACATTTTAGATTACTCTGTATACTCCATTTCTCTTATAACATGACTTGTCGATCATTAGAAAAAAAAACAAAAAGGTCAAAATAAAAAACTAAAGAAAGTTGTTATTATTTTTATAAACAAAAATCATATTTTTTATACGAATACTTACATATCTAAAATATCTTTCTTTTTATTAACAAGCAACAGCCTCTAGATCCTTGTAAGTGAACTTTTCAGAACTTAGATTTCATCAATAAAGCTCGTGAAGCAATGATCCGTTCTACAATAGACAGATGTCGCTTTATGAAGTATCTACGTAAAACTTTACCACGCTTATATTACTGCTAAATATTTTTACAGATGGCAATATTATATTGCCATGTTTTCAATTAAAATATTTAGATGACTCTACTGTTGCTATTTAGACGAATTTGTAGTTAGGCGGTTTTAAATGCTATTTTTAAATATAAGTACTGAATTAAAAAGGAATTTAAATGAGGAATAAAGGAAAATCAAAAAGTTTGTATCTAAAAATATTTATTTAATTGAAAATTATAATTTTATTCCTAAAGATTATTTATTAAAAAAACGAGAAAAATAAAAAAGTAATAAAATTTCGTAAAATTATGACGGTCGTTAAATTTATATTAATCAAATATACCACATATGTAAACACCTATATCAAATATAGTGTTAAACATTTGACGATTAAATAAAAAAAATCCTAAAATAGCAATTATGTGACGTTAGTGTTTAAAATATTTAAAAATAATTTAAAAAAATAATATGATATACGAGTTCAGTCGTGGCGCAGGGACATAAGCGTGCGACTGTAAATGCGACAGGTTATGGGTTCAATTGCCATTCGAGGAAATTAAATATTTAATATTTTCAATTCTTCGCTTCGTTGAGCTTTGTTTGTTCCGAAAATCAACACACAATGCCTCCAGAATTCAGTGGAAAGTGGGGAGCGGAGTGTTTTAACACTAAACTCCCTCTACCTCCCCTGTTACAGCGTGAAATAAAAAAAAATTATATACATTTTTTTATTCTTGTAAACATGTTAAATATGGCTACCATTGCAATTGAGCGCAAATGGATTAATATATGTATATGCAATAAATTTGGCCCTCCTTCTCCACTTGAACTAAAATTTATTATGATTTGAATTGAATTGAACTGAACGTATTACGTTTTACCTAATTTTATTATGCTTATATGAAGTATATATTAAAAATATTTATAATTTTATAAATTAAAAATTAAATTAAATCAGCTTCACGCTGTATCCCGCACACAGCAGGGCAGGCAGAGGGAACCTAGTGTTAAGACGCTCCGTGAAGGCATTGCGTGTTGAGTGGCAGAACTGAACCTCGACACCAGAGCAAAGAAATGGAAATATAAATTTAAGTAAATATTTCATCTCCTCGAGTGGGGATCGAACCCACAACCAGTCGGTTTTACAGTCATATTTCGTGTCGCTATAATTTTATAATATTTCCATAAATTTATAGTAAAAATGATGAAATGGAAATGTTCGTATAAAATCGGCTCTTGCTACCTGATATTTACGTCAAAACGAATTCTACGCACACAATATTTGAGAGTGAAGAATTTTTGCAATATAGATAAAATGTGATCTTTGGAATTTCTGTGGAAAGCAATTGTAGTTGATTTTTTTTTATAGTAGGGCGTCGTTTTTATTTCAATATTTACTTGAATAAGAATAGAGATTTTGAACAATGTTCGATAAATTACTTCTTTAAATTAACCTGGACTAGACTTAATACTTGTGGATTGAAATTCCATTTTTTTTACGCCCAGTTTAATACTTTTTCGTTTCACAGAAGCCAAAAATAACAAAATATTATGGAGATATTTTAGTGTTATTCTATACTTAAAATAAGAAAAAAATAAAATTCGTACTAAAATTTGAACGCAAAACCCTTGGGTTCTTGGAATTTCTATTGGAAATCTAGAAGTTATTCATTTAACATAACACGTTATTTTTGTCAATCATTGGTAACTCTCTATAAAATCCAATTTCACACAATGGCTTTGCTTAAAAAGTACTATCAACACGTAAGCTATGATATGATATTTTACATACTAGTTATACTTCTTTTTCTCGTACGAGTATTTTCAACGGCAGCTTTGGTTGCTGTTTTGTTCGTACGCTTCCCACCGCCATTTCTATTGTTACATTTTTATTTAGTTTTAACATTTATATTAATGTTACAAAAGAAAAGTATTTTTTTTAGATAAATGACAAAAATTATATATTGTCGAGTCAATGACTCCATTTTGAATTCCATAATATGTAATTTGAATCCTTAACATGTACTGAATATGTAAATATTTATGTTATTTCCATTCTTTTAGGCCATCGGTTCCCAACCAGTGGTCCGTGGACCAGTAGTGGTCCGCAGCAGCTAATATATGGTCGGCGAATGATTTAAAATTTTGATGTTTGAGCAAAGTCTGCCTACAGTTAAGTTGCTTCCTCAGTAAAACATAAAATATTTTGACATTTAAATTTAATATACTTTGAAATTCATTGATTTTAAAATTTACTTAAAAATTCACACACCCCATCATACAAAATATCTGATTTTTTTAAAACTTTTAAATTAAATTTTTGTTTAATTATTAATTTATTTTTAATATACCTACAAAGTGGTCCTTGCTAACAAGAATTGTATAAAAGTGGTCCCTGATCAATAAAAGATTGGGAACCCCTGCTTTAGTCTGATTAAGCAAGACTCCAGACAAATCTATCTTATGGCAAAAACTGAAACGGTCTTTCAATAGCTTCAAACTCCACACATGAGACCAAATATTTCAAATATTTAGAATGTTAAGTTACAATTTGTGGTAAAACGTCATAATTCTCGTTGACAAACGTCGGCATTCCGCAAGTGAGTATTTCGTCTTTGAAATGGATTCTAGCAATGCCTTCATTCTTGCGCGAAGATGGAGTGAAGCTCAGTGGCGCGTGCAACGGTAGAAATTAATAAAGGTCTTAATTCATTTTTTTTATGTAGATATAATATAACTGTTATATGAGATGACGATGGACTATAGTAAAATGGTAAAAAATAAATCATTTTTAAGTTTTTTATTAGTTCACTGCAAGTGTTGGTTGTCTCTTAGCTTGCGAGCAAGCAAGATGAGGGCGGATCTCCTTAGTATGTTTATAAATTTATGTTAATTTGTACAGATTTTCAGTAATTGTATTCTTATTCATATAAGTTATTAATTAAAAATTCCAATTGTTATACTTTGAATAATGCTTCCTTATCTTTATCTTTAGTAGGCACTTTGCTTTGCTTATGTTTTGTAAGCTAAAATTCAGATTCATTTTTCTTCATTTGTATTAAAATTATATGAACATTTTTATAACAAAAAATATAAAAACAATAAATTATATATATTCCATAACATAAAAAATATTTTATAATTAATTAGATACCTAATTTAATATAATTTTTTTTTTGTTAACTTTAAATTATGAATATATTTTTATGGCGAATGAACCCTAAACAATAATGTGCCTCGTTTAATTTTGAATTTTCTCGCCGAGAGTGAATGTTTATCTTTTCAATGGGCACGGAAAAATGTGAGGCTTTAAGTAAGTTGAGAGAGTATTCGGCGCGTCCGTAATCTGCTAAAACAAATTGAACATTCATTATGGGTATTCAACGTTAAAAATTACAATAATTTCCATTTACTTATAAATTTCGCTCCAGTGGTACTATTCTGTATCGAAAGTAACAAGTTCGATCTGAATTTGTTTATAGTTACCAAGAATAAAATATAAATAAAATCAGCTTCACGTTGTATCACGCACACAGCAGGGTAGGCAGAGGGAACCTAGCGTTAAGACACTCCGTTCCCCACTTTCTGCCGAATTCTGGAGGCATTGCGTGTTGAGTGGCAGAACTCAACGCCGCGCTTGTCCTCTACACCAGAGCGAAGAAATGGAAATATAAATTGAAGTAAATATTTCATCTCCTCGAGTGGGGATCGAACCCACAAACAGTCGGTTTTACAGTGACACCTCGTGCCGCTGCGCTACGACTGGCCTCAAATAAAATACAAATAGGTACCTATATACACAATAATTTTAAGATACTTTATATAGCATAAAACACCACATACCAGGTAAAAGAATGATAATCTAAAAAAAAGTAGTATTATTACAAATAAAAAATTAAACAAGTCGGTACTTTGGCAACAGTACCACGCAAAATTAAATAAACCGCAAGCGGAGTAAAGCTTCTGTACCCCTGTTTACGTAATTAGCACTGAAGAATTAACCCTTGTACTGTGTATATTTGGGGCATTATCTTACCATATACAGAGCACGAGATAAATACTTCCACTTCATTTTAAACTTATTTTGTGTTTCTAATATTATTTAGTTATGATTATTGTAATAAATTAATATGTTTTTTTATCGTAATGATGGTATAGTGTTGACGATAGTAAGTAAACATGCGTATAATTCGTTTTTAATTTGATATAGATTTGTTGTAAATAAATCTTATTTACGTACTAAATTGTACATTATCATTATTTAAAATTAAATACGTAAACAAGAATGTAATTTAAATTTGTTGTATTTATATCTAGTAATACATAGCTATTATTAATTAAAATAGTTATAAAAAATTAAAAATTAATTTTCTTTATTTGCACATTTATAGCATTTATAGTAGGCTAAGAAAAAATAGTGTCAAAGCACCTCGTCCTCCACTTTCTGCTAGAATTTGAGCAATTACATATTATAGGCGCCGTGATTTGTCTTGCCAGAACGGGAAAATGAAAATGATTTATTTAGACGTCGTCCCGCTGCGCCATAATGGGCTTTTTACTCTTACTTTTTAATATTAACAGATCAATTTATTATCTTTATCAGATCATGGATAGGTAAGTTATAACTCATATTTTTAAATAGCGCATACGAGACCATGTACAATCATTTTAAGTATATTGCATCTAGCCGTCGTTCGTATTTATATATTTTACACAAAATTTACTTCAACATTCTAATATTACTCTCAGGCTGATATGTAGGAAAAGAACAAACTATAAGCTTTAGCGTTTTTAACTTCAATATTTTCATTTTGTTGTTATCAAACTATACTTAATATAATAGAGCGGAAGAATTTGTTTGTTTGTTTAAGCGCTAAGATCTCAGGATCTACTGTTCTGATTTACTTATTTTCGTTCTTCAGGAGTGCTATAAGTTATATAAACAATATGGTGTAAGTCTTAGTTAGTCTTAAATAACGAAATAACAATAATAATGAACGCCATCGATTGGTTTAAGCGCGTGCGCTGCATAAATAGTAAAATATATGTCCGTACATTGTATGGAAGAAATGTTCTATTTTATTTATTAGTTTTTAAAATCTATTATAAATAAGTCACAATAAGGCATTTTGTAACAAAAAATAATTGAAAATTGCAAGTAGATTTCATCAGAGTCAGATTTCAAAGTTTTTTATTTGACGGAGATATTAAAACTTACGAGTAAAACTTATTCTATCACAATTTTAAATGGCTTTTATTGTATGTAAATTAGACATTTATTTTTCGAAAAAATGTAAAAATAAAATAATTCAACCTCTGTTTACGGCCGCAAGCATGGATTTGAGTGATTTCGTCCTTGCAAGCAGTCATGTAGTGCTTGCGTTCTCAAAATTGGCAGAAAATATGTAATTAGGTTCCCTCTACCTAGACTACTGTGTGCGGGACACAGCGTGAAGCTGATTTTGTTTAAAAAATATATACGTATACTATTTCGCTGACAAAAATTTGATAGAAACGCCGCCGTCCATTCCAACTAGAAAATATTTACTAACGTTTCAAGTATCCCCTGAGTGTAAAGGTAACGACGTAAATATTACTGTCACAAGCTTTCTACGTGAAGCACTTTGAAATATCGAAATGGCGTCCCTAGGTATACTTGTCAAATGATTCGAAAGAGTTTTACACAAGTAATACATATTAATATAGAAGTGGCTTTTGTAATTTCTTTAAATCAACTAAATTTAAAATGTTAATTTTTTTTAAATGATATCTGTATTCTTAGAATTTTTTGGTTTTAATTTTGTAATATTTTTTCATAGAAATTAATTTTATTTTGTGGAAATATTTCAGAGAAATAAAGTTAATGTAAAAAAAAAACTATACTCTATTTATTAGTTATATGTATAAGTGACTATTATCTGTGTCACAGACTCACAGGTAGAAAAAAAAAGTGGAAATATTGTTTATTTATATTATGAAACAAAAATACTTTTGTGGAAAACGTATAAAATTTTGAAAGTAGTGAGATTTAAACCCGCCTCTCTTGGGAAACCGTCCAAAAAAGTAATATATACAAATCATATTAGTTTTCTGATTGGGAATATCAAGTAGATACTGGTTGGTTGGTACACATCCGGCTATCACGTAGCTCGTAACATATACATATTTCCGGTGAGATTGGATACCTCTACAAATATCAACGGTCTAAATATGGCAATTGTGGACCGTTTTGGCTTCCCCGGATGTGAAATGTAATGTATTGTGTAGAATACATAATATTGAGGGGAAAACACATAATCAAACCAATTCTGTGTAAATTTACTCTACGAAACTTGAAATATGGTCTTGTTAAGTAAATTAAGCCGCGTAAGTAAATTAAAATGGTAAACTTAGAGCAGCAGCTACGTTGAGATCTGCCATTCAAGACTCGAAATCGAAATCGAGCACAAAGTGAAAAATGAGGTGTATTGGCACAAGTTCTTCTCTACCTACCCTGCTATATTTGGGATACAGCGTGAGACTTAGGAAAAATACAAAAAAAATATTTTAGTAGAGGCCAGTCGTAGCGCAGCGGTCACAAGTCGGTGATTGTAAGAGCGATGGTTGTGGGTTCGATCCTCACTTGAGGGTAATTAATTATTTATATTTTTTATTCTTACAATAAAGGAAAAGGCTGAGTTTTGTCATAAAAAATGCAATGTCTTAACTTCGGGCCAAAACTCAAAAATGGTGAGTGGACTCACATTCTTTTTGTCTATCGCTGTATCTAGTATACAGTATGTATATAGTGATAAGTGTCAAAATATGTGTATCGTTTATCTTAAAGATAAGCAAGTACCACTTACTTAATGTTTTAATTTAATATAATGGGGAACCCCATAAGTTTTTTGTTTCTATTTAAACTTGATCTTTGTTTATCTTATGAAGAGTATCTAATCGATTGTGAGTTATATCCACAAGCAAATAAAAGCAAGAAATTACAAGATATTTTGTTTTTAGCCGTTGTGTGTTCGCACTACGCACTCGGTAACGCTTACGTCATCTCAACTAAAGTTTAGAAACATCACGCATTTACAAGAATAATAAATCTCCGCCTTTACGACGGTAATTCTATCACTGTCCCAGTTTTAAAACTACTTTTCTCGGTCGCCAGCCACTAACAAAACACACAACTGTCTTGGAAATCATAAATAAATCACTGAAAATGTAATATAAAAAATTGGAGCAAAAATTAGTTATAATAGTTGTCGAATTTTACTACTAGTTTATTTGCCATAGTAGGAATATATATATTTATTGTGATTTCAAATATATTTGAAGTATGATTTTTATTATATACCTAATGATCATTATTTAAATGCTTTATCTAAAGACTTATAGGCATAAATATTATAAGTACCCACAATAAATATATGTTTTAAACAAATATTCTTTATTTTGTATAGATATCTTTAGAAAACAAGACTTCATATTTTTTTAGATTCACGCTGTATCCCGCACATAGCATGGCAACGAAAATAAGAAATATTTCTTTTGCCCGAGTGGGAATCGAATCCACAACCGGCGCGTTTTCAGTCGAACGTTTATGCCTCTGAGCCACAGTGGCATTACATCCTTTTTGATCGTTTCGTATATACCTACCACATATTTGAAAAATAATAAATCCAGTTCAGTTCAATGTTTGGGGAGAGCTTTCTTTTTAATGTCTTCATCAAAATAAGAAAAATAGGTAAAAAATATTTAATGGTTTATTTTTTGAAAAAGATATTTTTCTATTATATGTTTTTTTGCTTTTTACTTAATCATAAAAAAATGGTGAAGATTTATTTTATATAGACGTTTTACCTTCATTCATCTTATTCAAACATCGTTGCTCTGTTTATTAAGGACATTGTACATTTATTTATTTGCGAAATGTGAAATTTATTATTTTAATCGATTTTTCTTATCAGCTTTACGCTGTATCCGGCATATAGCAGAGCAGGCATAGAAAACCTAGTGCTAAAACGCTCTGTTTCCCATTTTCCGCCGAATTTTTGGAGGCAGAGCGCAGGGCTTGGAGCCACAGCGAAGAAATGAAAATAATAATAAATAGTAATTCATTCCCCCGAGTGGATATCAAACCTACAACCGTCGCATAACAGTCACACCTTCGTGCCTCTGCGCCACGACGGCCTCTATTATCCGCAAAATATTAAATATTTATTGTTTAAAAACAAACTTTATCTCGTATAGCAATATTTTATCCTTATATCGAAAGTTACGGAATTGCATCTTTCATTTCATATACACATATTGAAGTTTACTTCCACATTATTAAATACGACTCCAATGATGCGTAATGCTCTTTTCAGTAGCATTTAATATCAAGCTATCAACGGACAGCGTTAGTGCTTCAGTGGATTATACAACTTCTGGGAACTTCTGAGAAGATTAAAATATGATGGCAGCAATCTAAACGGAAAAGGACAAGTCCCTAGTAAATAAACTTTATTGTAGTCTAAGAATTAAGTCTTATTCAGTATCAGTTATTCCATCAAAGTTTTTTTTATAATATATTCTATACTAAAACAGGCCAGTCAGCCTGCCAGCCAGCCAGGCACAAGTGCGCCTGTAAATCGACTGGTTGTGGGTTCGATCCCCACTCGAGAAGATGAAATATTTATTTACACTTATATTTTCATTTCTTCGCTCTGGTGTAGAGGCGAAAGCGCGGCGTTGAGTTCCGCCACTCAACACGCAATGCCTACAGAAATTGGCGGAAAGTCGGGAACGGAGTATCTTAGCTCTAGGTTCCCTATGCCTACCCTGCTGTGTGTGGGATACAGCGTGAAGCTGATTGAAACAGTAAAAAATAGTGTGTAGATTGAATTTATATAGAAAACAAACCTGATCAAATGCGAGTCAGACTCGCATACCGAGAATTCCGTACCAGTTTCAGGATTGTATGCGTTGACATACAATTTAAAAAAGTGTTATATGTGTTGTGTTATTATAAACTAAAATTTGCGAAATTTTAAATTTATATTAGTTTTTCTTATGAAATATGTATAAATTAGATTTTTTTTTATTTATACTGTGCCCACTTTTACCAAATTTTATAAATGTAATATAAAATATGTAGGTCCACCGGAAGTACTAATGGAAATGTCGAAAAATATTGTGAAATTCGAAGTGTAAATCTTCATAATAACTTTTAAATGACCAAAGAATTCGTTGATCTTAAGCACTTTTCGCAAAACTGACAAAGACAAACATTTACCTTTTTGATTTGTAGATTAACATTAAAACATAGACCGTTTACAAATGCCGCTGTAAAGAGCTGAGCTGTCTTATTTAAGTGGGCAGAAAAGTCTTATAAATTATACATTTTGGTAAAATATAAAGAAAAAACCTTTCTTCTACTATTTGACTTCGTTTACTTTCTTAGCTTACTTCATTCTATTACTATCCATATTACTGGTATTGTAATATTTAAAGTATATATATATATATATATATATAAATAATTTTGCTCATATATTTGTTGGCCTTCGTTTTATATTAACATTATAAAAGCAAATAGATGAAAAGTCTGTCATAATTAAAGACTAATTTAATTTCAAAAGCTTACTATATTTTCTATTGTACAGCTCGATCGAATCGAGTTAATAAATTACAATTTTGCCTGTAACGTTAACATAAATGTAATCATATATTATTCCAGAGTCTATAACGTGTTAATAAAGCACATTGTCCTGTGAGGCTCATTAGTTAAGTACAACGGGGTGACCGACGGAGTGGAACTTATCCCTCACTCGACTGTGAACTACCCGCAATATCAACAGAATCGATACGTAACTGTATGATGGGTGAAGGTTAACATCAAGAAAACACGAGAAAACTATACACGGTCCACTTTTATTCTTTATAGTAAATTTGGAAAAAAATAATAAAATAAATTTAGTACTTTAATTTTTTTGAGGCCAGTCGTGGCGCAGCGTCACAAAGTGTGACTGTAAAACCGATTGATTGAGGGTTCAATCCCCACTCGAGGAGATGAAATATTTACCTAAATTTATATTTTCATTTCTTCGCTCTGGTGGCGAGGCAAAGCGCGGCGTTGAGTTCTGCCACTTAACACGCAATGCCTCCAGAATTCGGCAGAAAGTGGGGAACGGAGTGTCTTAACACTAGGTTCTCTCTGCCTACTCTGTGTGCGGGATACAGCGTGAAGCTGATTTAATTTTTTAATTTAAATTTTAAAATTTTTTAATGAATGATAATGGAAGATTTGTTTGAAATAAGGTAATATGAGATAGTAAACTATAACAAAGTCAACGTAAAGATATAATTACAATTAAAATGGTCTCCATCTTGTAATGAGGCCAAAGTTTATATTTCAATCTAACTATTACTTTCTGTGAATTTGTTAATCCGGTTTTTCAGTTCGAAAACGCTTATTTAACGGTGGAATTAACAAGGCTTGAACTCGTCAGCGTCGTACTCTATTGTCAAAGTTTCTTTGTAATCTGTGTATACAAAATGAAACATCATAGGTAATTTTAATACAAAATATGAAGCATTATTTAAATTTTTGTAAAAAAATTAAAGGTTTTAAAAAACTAGATTCTTATATACATATTTTATAAAGCGTACGAAATGTGACTTCTTTTTTTTAATGGTAATATTAACTTTTAAAAAAATTACATAATATTACTGCTTATTTTAAAAGCTTATACAACAATGAGCTCGTTGTTGTTAATAATAACTCTAATAAAATATATTAATTAGTCGTACAGTAATTTCATAATATGGTAGCACAAATGAAGTAAAATATCATCTATAATTTGAAAAAATATTATCTTCGTTCAATACTAATGTAATTTATATGCACTATATATATGTATGTTTTAGTAGTAAAAATATAGGAAACGGGTAAAAAAGCGATCCTACTACGTAAAAGAGGATAATATGTATGGTTTATTCAATAAATTGTTTATAAATTGCCGACTGGACCGATAACAATCTAAAGATTACGAGCTCAAATCATGTGCATTTTAACTTAAAACTGTTGTTATTATTATGATTCAGCAGGGTAGGCAGAGCGAATCTAGTGTTAAGACATTCCGTTCCCCACTTTCCGTCGAATTCTGAAGGCATTGCGAGTTGAGTGGCAGAACTCAACGCCGGATTTTTGCCTTGGAGCCAGACCATTGAAATGAAAATATAAATGTAAATAAATATTTCATTTCCTCGAGTGTGGATCGAACCCACAAACAGTCCATTTTACAGTCACCTTTTGTGCCACTGCTCCACGACTGGCCTCTATATATTCTTAATGTAGCCATTTCTTTATACAGTTATATTGAAAAGTGTAGCTAATTCTAATTGTTAAACTATAATTTAGACACATTCGTTATAGGTACATAAAGGCGGCTTACATATGAAATTGCTTTTACGAAAATTAGCTACTGTTTCGAATTTAATGAAAACTGACGTTAATACGAGACGTGTAATTTTATTAAGCGATAACATCTTTGTTAAAAGTTTTCATGTCAAAAAATCATTTTTGTAGCTCATGTTTGAAATTATTTTTGATATATATTACTTTCAAAACGAATGCTTTCTTTCACATTTACATTTGAAACATAATTTTATTTTATTGTATTTGTAACAGTTTTTATAAAGTCGTGAACTTCGATTTCATTCACTTTCACCTTCGATCATTTCTTAATCTTAGAAGCCTTCAGTTCAGTTGTATTTCTATATTTCTGTAGTTTCACGTCGTATCCCGCACTTAGCAGGGTGTTAGGGGAATCTAGTGTTACTCTGTTCCTTATTTTCCGCCGAAATCTCGAGGTATTGCGTGTTGACTGCCGGAACTCATCGTCGTGCCTTGCCTTGACACCAGAGCGAAGAAATGAAAATATAAAAGTGAATAATTACTTCATTTCCTTAAATGAGAATCGAACTCACTACTTATCAAGTTTACAGCCACAGGCTTGTGGTACATATAATATATGTTTATTCTGTTTTGCATTTTGGGTTGTTAATCTATTTAAATTTAACTAATCGTGTGACAGTGTGACAGGGACTTCGTGAGTTTGAAAATTTTAACTTTCTAAACTAAAACTAAACAAAATTTTAAATGAAAATTTTACACAAACACAATTTTGTAAATTTCAAACGATTTAAAATATATATAAACAAGCATTATAATAGGTATTTATAATGAAAGGACACAAAGGTCAATTCAGTACCTACATTAAATATTTAAAAAATATAAGTGTTATTAATTAAGTTATTTAATATATCGATGACAAAAAAATAATAATAAGCACATTGTTTGTCTGTCCGTATGTCTGTTGTTCACGAATCGCAAAAAACAACTGAATATAAGTTTATAAATTTTGGTATGAAAATAGCTTCGAAAATACTGTTTGACTGTTTCCACGTCAGTTATTAATTTTTTTTTTATATACGAAAGCTGCTGAACTCTCTGTCAATCTATAAATATGAGGACCCACTGTAATTTAGGGTCAGGTGATGGTGGTGATATCGAGGTTGTTGAATCAACAGGATCCAGTACTTCCCCATTTAAGATTGCATAGACTTTAATAGTTTACTTATTTGGTGATCTAAAAGTTATACATTTCCATTTTTTAATACTTAATAGTATTAACTACTAACTAACTAGTAGGTTATTAACGCTAAACCAGCAGTGACTATTATTTTCATCGTCATATATATTTGGTCGTCTTTTCATTTTAAAAAATAAAATTGCGTCAGCAAACAATACTATTAAAAAGAGTCATTTATATAAATAAAATAAAATCAGCTTCATGCTGTATCCCACACACAGCAGGGTAGGCAGAAGGAACCTAGTGTTAAGACACTCCGTTCCCCACTTTCTGCCGAATTTTGGAGGCATTGCGTGTTGAGTGGCAGAACTCAACGCCGCGTCACACTTCGCGCCGCTGCGCTACGACTAGCTTCACGCTGTGTCCCGCCCACAGCCTCTGCTGTGTGCCTCTGCACTTCGTTCCCCATTTTCTGCCGAATACTGGAGGCATTGCGTGTTGAGTGGCAGAACTCAACGCCGCGCTTTGCCTCCACACCCGAGCGAAGAAATGGAAACATAAATTTAAGTAAATATTTCATCCCCTCGAGTGGGACCTCTACACTGATTAGTGATCAAAGCGAAAAAATCCTGAGCCTCTTCTCAAATATGAATTAATGTATAAATATGATATTTGTTTGTTTTTTATTGATTTCTGCAGTATAAAGTCTGTTAAAAATAAAAAAAAATATTTATTGCCACACACTGCTATAAAATATACGTCGCGTGGAAAATTGATCATTGAGGAGTGCCCATAGTCAAATTTTATTTGAGCATCAATCCCTCCAGCCATATTTCCAATTTATCAAATAAAAAAATCAAAAACCACTTTTTACAGTCAAAAATAAAATTACAGTTTTAATTTAATCTTTTAGTAAATTGTAAACGGTTGTGAGGTTAAAAATTATTTAAAGTGATAAAAGAAATAACCAATAAAATATGTATTTTTTTTAATAAGATAATTTTAGTAAGAAATTATTTATAATTGTAATTTATTAAACTAAATTTATTGAGGCCAGTCGTGGCGCAGGGGCACAAAGTGTCACTGTAAAATCGACTGGTTGTGGGTTCGATCCCCACTCAAGGAAATGAAATATTTATTTACATTTATATTTTAATTTCTTCGCTCTGGTGTCGAAGCAAAGCACGGCGTTGAGTTCCGCCAGTCAACACGCAATGTCTCCAGAACTCGACGGAAAGTGGGGAACGGAGTGTCGTAACACTAGGTTCCCTCTGCCTACCCTGCTGTATGCGGGATACAGCGTGAAGCTGATAAAAAAATATTATGAATTTCTTCATTCAATTTTTTTTTAATTATGCAAGATCCAAACATCGTTATAGAATTCGATGGTCTCTAAAGAATTCCGTAACTATGGCCATAAATCTTTAGAACAGTGTGAGAACTTTCTCCTCGAACCTTCATTAGTAAAGAAAACAATTGTTGCTGTCCCAATAACTTAGTAATGACTCTTGTGTCATATATCCCTTAAAAAATATAAATATGCAATGAGAGCCAAGTTAAATGTTCAGTAATGCGTCGTTCACGATTTCATAATATCTAATGGTAAATCTATATGGGTACACAATTGTCTTCAAATTTAAACGTTCAAATTTTGCTATTTCTGGTGATAAAACATAACATTTTAGATAAACGCTTAACAATTTTATCTATGTGAAAAAAAAAACAATTATCAAATTTTCACTTATTATACATATATCAATAATAGTTATTTTTAACCATTAATGATGTTTTTTATACTTCGCTTAGCTTCTGTTGAATTAATAATAAAATCTTAAGAGCTTCACGCTGTATCCCGTATACAGCAGGGTAGGCAAAGAGAATCTAGTGTTAAGACACTCAATATTTTCCACAGAATTCTGGAGGCATTGCGTGTTACGTGACGATTTCGAAATTCAATCTGCGCCTTTGCTTTGATACCAGAGCTAAGAAAAGGAAATAAATATTTCATTTACTTGTGTGGAAATCAAACCCACGGCTTGTCCTGTTTATAATCACATGCTTGCATCACTGCGTCACGCCACAACTGGACTTAATAATGAAATGTTAACTTAATTTATATACCTAATACCTAAATGAATAACGCTGCATACTTACGGACAATACGTCTAATGGTTCCATTTTTACAATTTGCATATTAAGGTGTTCTGTACGAGCGGTCTCTTCACAGCTCGTAAAAGCGAAGCTAAATATCCCTTCACGATCTCGCCTGTAAACGACCAGCACCAACAATAGATGCTTTTTTAAATTTAAACAGAAATTAAGATACAAATATAATGTCTCCTGATGTCCTTCTTGCCTTCTAAATTCGAAGAGGGGCGGAGAACGGAGTGTCTTGACACTAGGTTCCCTCTGTATCCCGCACACAGCAGGGTAGGCAGAGGGAACCTGTCTGTGTGTTAAGACTCTCCGTTCCCCACTTTCTGCCGAATTCTAGAGGCATTGCGTGTTGAGTGGCAGAACTCAACGCCGCGCTTTGCCTAGACACCAGAGCGAGGAAATGGAAATATAAATTTAAGTTAATATTTCATCTCCTCTAGTGGGGATCGAACACACAAACAGTTGGTTTTACAGTCACACTTTGTGCCCCGGCGCCACGACTGCCCTCAATATATAATAGGAAAAAAAGATATTCTGAAATATTCCTTTACACGACAAAACACGATTAAGTCATTCTACACAATAAGTACAATTAAGTTAAATTCATATTTATTTTATTACAAGATAATTTATATGTAACGGCTTTACATCGTCGATTGCTGATTGATTAATTTTTAAATAACTTAAACTTAACCTAGCTTCACGCTTTATACCTAGCGGGGTAGTTAGAGAATTTAAATTTTTATATTATAACTTAAAATGTATTTAAATCTTTTATCTCATATTTTTTTATTTTAAATGTATAATATTTTAATATCTGTGAGTTCCTTTAAGTGTTGACTACTCGAAATCTATGTACTAAATGTGTAAGATAATTAAGTACGTAGTTTTGTGAGCAAAATCGAGTCATGTTTATAAATCTAAACACAAAATTTTCACCATCCGATAGAATACCTCACATTTTTAGTTAAAATTGTTAACCTTTTTAAAGACATTCATATGTAAATATTTGTACGAAATTCTGCATATTATACAAAACCCTTGTCCATTCATCAAACGAAACATGTTTTTTATAGCTTTATGACTTATATTTCACTTTACACTAGCAACTCGCTCGCGGCGTCGCTCGCTTGAACCACACGATTATTTATTTAGTAATTTAAATTAGAAAATAAATATTTGCTTTTGTTTTCATGACATTTTATGCACTAAAAACTAGTTTCAAACATTTTATACATTGAAAACTGTAGCAATTTAGTCAAACAAAATATAACGTTTCTAAGATTAGTGTGTATCAACGCACAGACAACCAGACAAAATAAAAAAAAAATGTTTTGGATTCTATTACATCGAAAAAAGTGAAAGTAAAATAAAAAAATGTAAATTTTCCTTTTCGTAAGTTTTTAAATAAGTGACGTACTTGTGCTTTATTCGAGCTTTCGAATTTTAGAACCCGAAGTCGCTGTATATTCAAAGGCTACTTTAAAAAAGCTACTGAATGTTTTTGTTTAGGCTTGTTGTTATCGTAGTGGCGCCGATTCGTTTACAAAATTGGTTTTATTGTATTTATGTAACTAGCCTTTGAGTTAAGCTTCTTTTATTTTATTGGAAAATTTAAGATTAAATTAAAAGAGATTGTTACGAGATTTTCAAGCAAGCAATTAATTTTGTCATTTGACTTTTTATAATTTTTTGCTGTATAGAGGCCAGTCGTGACGCAGCGGCACGAGGTGTGACTGTAAAACCGACTGGCTATGGGTTCGATCCCCACTCGAGGAGATGAAATATTTACTTAAATTTATATTTCCATTTCTTCGCTCTGGTGTCGAGGTTAAGCGCGGCGTTGAGTTCTGCCACTTAACACGCAATGCCTCCAGAATTTGGCAGAAAGTGGGGAACGGAGTGTCGTAACACTAGGTTCCCTCTATCTACCCTGCTGTGTGCGGGATACAGCGTGAAGCTGACTTATATGCAATTCCATATGGAAAAAATATTGTTAACTTACTTATTTAAACACACAATAGACTAGAATCAAATTTGACTTAATAGATTATATAACTTTTTTTCCTAATATAGATCAAAATAAAAATATTTCTTATTCAATTAGGACATTACAAGCACTTTTGAGTCATTAACTTAAAGCTACCACCAGTAGGACTGACACTACTGACATTCTCGCTAAATACCTAAGAGACTTAAAACGATTGTGAATAATACCTACCGGTATGTACATTTATATTTAACTATGCCGAGCATTCTTGATGAATACCTAGAAAGTATTTTGAATCTCGATTCTTTTAAAAAGATAACTATTTTGTGAATTTCCCAAAAGAATGTTGAATAAATAAACTAAACCTCTCTTACCTTTATATAAAATTTTTGTTAAACAATTGTCTATTTATTTGGAATTTATGTCTGAAAACCTCGATTAACTTTATTACAAAAGACTTTAGATCGAATAATCGAATTGAAGCTTGTTAAGAGGCTTTACCAGTAATCAATCAATTTGGATAATGTTATTTCGAATCTGGATGAGTATTTAGTTTATAAAGAACCATTTTATAAACAATAATATATTTTTAATTGAGATAAAAGTATTGTAATTGCGATAAATTTAATTTGATAATTCTAGTAGGTAACTATTATTAAAATAAATAAAATATATTTTTGTTTGGTTTTTTTTCTTCATGCTGTATTCGTCATGTAGCAGGGTACGCAGAGAGACCCTAGTGCAAAATCATTCTCTCCTCCACACTTTCCACCAAATTCTAAAGACAATGCGCGTTCAGTAGCGACACCCATCACTGATCTTCGCCTCCACACAAACGCGAAGAAATGAATATATTAAACATTTCATTTCCTCGAGTGGGAATCGAATCCACAATCTCTCCAGTTTAGTCACACGCTTGTGCCCCTACCCCACGGCATAGCCTCATAAATATAACATTTGCCAGTTGTTTATATACCATATACAAGTAAATATATTAAAGGTAATTAACAAGGATGGAGGTATGTTAAAATGTGTATTGTATCGTTGTATGAAGTACCTGGGTGGGGCAAGCGCGGCAACGCATCGCAGCATCCGGGCGCATAGTTGAGATGGCGCCCTGGGAGGAATGCGCCCGCTCCGGCCCACCTTTTCAAAGCCTTTCTAACAACTTAACCCCTTTGTGAAATCGCCCACGTAATAACCCTAACTTGACGTATTTATAATATACAAAATGATACAACGTTATATTTATAAAGTATTTTATTAAACATTTTTTTTGTAAAATAGATTAATTAAAACTGACATTTACAACAAACAACTATAAAATTCTTTGTTCTTCTAATGCTAGTATACTTAAATAGGTCCTGCGTTTGGAATAGTAGTAGTATATTCGATTAGAGAGAGATCGCCATCCGCGAGAGTCTAAAATACACGAGATTGAATAAGACTTTGAACACGAAGTTTAACGTATCACTTGAAGACGGGTGGGGGTGTAAATTGAGGTTAACACTAATACGTACATTAAATTTCGATACATACATCCATATTTTTATAACTATCTACATTTAGCTTTAAGTTTCGTGTTCACTTTTTAAATTAATCAAAATTCATCTTTTTTTCAGCTTCACGCTGTATCCCGCATATAGCAGGATAAGGGCCTAGTGTTAGAACGTTTGTTACTTACCGCCGAATTCGAAGCATTGAGTCTATTGAGTGGCGGAACTCAACGCTGCACTTTTTCCCTTAATAACCAGACAAACACTCAAAGAAATACTTTGTATGTTTATTATTAATGAAAAGA
>JAATLQ010006344.1:0-21697 GCA_013421005.1 Heliconius erato x Heliconius himera | reverse complement strand
TTATCTCATTTCTATAAATATTCTAAATATATTTTCTCTAACAAAAACGACAATAATAAATGATAAAGCATCAAGTTAAGGCTTTCCGTTACAGTATTAAACGTACGACTACATGTTCATACATGTCACGACCTCATAACTCGCAACGTAGCGCACCAATCTTTTTTAATTAGCTCCTCACCGTACTGAAACGTTAATAGGCTTAAAATTTCCCATAGTTAAGCTATTTGTTCGTGGAATATTTTTATTTCGCTTCAAATGAAATATAATCATTATATATGTAAATGAGGCCAGTCGTGGCGCAGTGGCACAAAGTGTGAGTGTAAAACTGACTGGTGGAGGGTTCGATCCCCACACGAGGAGATGAAATATTTACTTAAATTTATATTTCCATTTCTTCGCTCTGTGTCGAGGTAAAGCGCGGCGTTGAGTTCCGCCACTCAACACGTAATGCCTCCAGAAATTGGTGGAAAGTGGGGAACGGAGTGTCTTAACACTAGTTTCCATCTGCCTACCCTGCTGTGTGCGGGACACAGCGTGAAGCTAACTAATATGTAAATACATATAATAAATATGATTCTTGGAGCGCCAATGGCATCGCATGGCATCGTTTTTTCCTTATTCTTATTAAGTGTTATGGGTATAGGTTCGATTTTCATTCAGGTTCATTTATACAACTGCGGCTTTATGCTACTTTCGTATGGTGTACCTGGAAAACATTAATTTTAAAGATTTGTTTAAAATATTAATTTTAAAGGGTTTTTAAAAAGAAATATACTTTTAAACATTTATAGATAAATATACTACATATATATTTGACTCTTTGAAGTATAAGTCAACGTATTATTATTTCTAATTTTTTTAACAAGAAATATATTTAAAATCATATCATCCACAATTAATTCTTACAATCCAAGCGTAACTTCTGACAGTTTTTAAAGTTGTTCGAGGCAACATTAATTGACTAAAACAAGTAAATGTTCTTAAAGCTTTTCGAATTCTTTAAAAACTTTATCCCATTATAAGGTATTTTAAAACTATTATAGGCCCTTGATTTCTAAAATGGATGATTTATTTGTAAAGTTTAGGAACATTCTTACTTTGATAAAGTTAAAATAATCATATTTCTTGTTATTTATTAAATAATCATAAAATAAAACTTATACCGTTTCATTTTAATAAAACTTATACCGTTTCATTTTAAAACTAATTGCTTATTTACCGCTCTGCAACAGGAAATTTGTGATATAAAATATTAAATTAGGGTGTATTTATTAGTATATATTTTTTATTATTCTTACTAACACATACATAAGTATGTGTTAAAACACACATAAACATATATTTTTTAACATTTTTAAAGTGTAATTCCACAATTAGGATAACAAAGAAGAATTTGTTAAGAAAACGTATAAAAATTTGAACGTAGCGAGATTTGAACTCGCGCCTCTTTGGAAACCGTTCAAGCGTTCTGACCAACTAAGCCATACGTTCTCATCGAGCTACATCGACATTCTTATACGCTTGTTACTAACTTATTTATATTGTTACCATCTCTGTAGGATAAAATATTAACTTTAAAAAAAAATCGGTGTTTAATACTAAAAATATACAAAAAAGAAATATTCAACGAAAGCTTTAAACTTTTGATGAAGCAGGGGTCGCAAAATTAGCGAGGGATAACTTTGTTAAGCGCGCGCTGTCTGAGAAAATGCTTGGAATTGCGAATTCTTTGTGTCATTGAAACGATTTTGGCTTTTAAAGCGCTAAATATATTTTATATGGTTGCCCTACACATAATATAATAAAATGAATATATAAATATTATTGTGTATTTTTATTTTGATTTATGTAGTGAGTGTTAACCCTATCGTAATAAATTTAAAACTTATTTACAAAAATTATGTGTAAAGGTTGAAAGATGTGGGTTCAATTTCTATTCAGACAATAGAACATTTTTCAATTTATTCGCCCTGATAAACAAAGCGCAGCGTTAAGTTCCGCCTCCTAGCACATTATGTGTGTAAATTGAGCGAAAAGTACCTACCCAGCTACAGGAAAAAAAACATGAAATCAAAATAAAACAAAAATATTGCAAGACATAAGTCAGTCTGGCTATTGTATTGTATTATTTAATATGAACTTATCTTTTATCTTGAATAAGTCGTTTTATATATTTTTTTATAATCAGTTAAAACTTCTCTATTAGATATACAATTTATAACAAAATTATATTTACATATGATGTTAATGGAAAGTGTCGTGTTTTGGTTATAAATTGTGGTTTAATATGACAACTATGATAGGAATTTTATCCCTTTTCCCGGGAACACTATATGTTTGTGTCACTTCGAACAAATGCTCACGTCATTCAATAGTTCTTAGATGTTCCATGACATTTATTTTCTCGTTCCCTTTTTTATATTTTATATATATATTTTTGATTGAAACGGTAATACGTTATCGTTGACATTTTTTTTGTACATACTAACTAAATAAAAGAATAAAGTAAATTGAGAATCTATAATAAAATATTAGCATTAATCATGTTTATTGAGGACGTTATCTTATTTTCATAAGAATTAGGGTTCCGTACCTTTTAAGGATATTTCCTGATAAAAAACATATTTCTATTTTTGGTTAGTTTATATCGCAAAATACACGTATTTCCACATTACCAAGGGATTCAAAATTCATAGGCTCCTCCGGTTGGCCTAGAATTATGAAATTTGGCAGCTAGAAAATAGTACTACTGAGCTAGCTAGCAAAAGTAGTACTATTTCAGAAAAAAATGTGAAAACTGTACTTTTGTGGTTAAATAATAAAAAATAATAGCCTTAAAAAGGGGGCAAAATTCGGTCGCCAGTTCAAGTGAGGTTTCAAATGAAAGGGCTCTGGTTAAGCTAAGCCTGAACTTCAGAAAAGGCCCAAGACCTCCAATTTTTTACTCAACCCTCGGTGGGCGAGCGCGACTCGCCCTTATCCGGTTTTTTTTATATAATTCTCTTCTGGTTATATCAATTTGTAGCTTGAAGCTCTGAATTAAACGATTTGATTTTGTTATTTTACGAGGTTTGTATAAGACAGTCATAACATACATTAGCAATTTACTGAAAATAACGGTTACCAAAATATTTTAATTAGCTTATTATTTTTTTGTATATATTAAAATATCTCAAAAAAACGATCATTTTAATAAACTTTTCAAATATATATTGTAGTAATATGGACTTGGATGCTAAATAATTACAGTAATTCAATTTTATATCCCTTTATGAAACTCTTTATGAAGCAATCACTGGAAAACCTACTCAGTAGAATTGACCTCAAATTAAATCATTTTTAAATTATTTTTATTGTAAATATTTATGAAGCTTTTTATTATGTATTATATTTAAGAAGCCAGTCGTGGCGCAGGGGCACAAAGTGTGACTATAAAATCTACTGGTTGTGGGTTCCATCTCCACCCGAGGAAATGAAATATTTATTTACCTTTAAATTTTCATTTCTTCGCTCTGGCTTCAAGTCAAATACCCGGCGTTGAGTTCCGTCATTCAATAGGCAATGCCTTCAGAAGTCGGCGGAAAGTGGGGAACGGAATGTCTTAACACTAGGTTCCCTCTGCCTACTCTGCTGTGTGCGGGATACAGCGTGAAGCTGATTTGATTTTTATTTGTATTATGTTTAGCAATAAGGATAATGTAATTTGTTTGCAAATAAATAATAAACATCTATGCAGTATAATACATTTTTTAGGTTATTTAGTCTTTTCTTAGTTTCTTGTAATATAGATAAAAACCGATGTACGAATATGATCAATCGTGACATAAATTATAATAATTTGCTATTTCTATAAGATTTATCTAAAATGTAATATAAATCTGAATCGGAGGGCACCGTACCGTATCAATTTCAAGGCTATAAATCAATGGAACACAACTTATAAAAATTGAGAAACTTATATTTGCAGGCATACGCACTTATTTTGTATGAAATGAACTGTAAATATAAGTTTTGAATGGTTTCTTTTTTTAGTAATTTAAATATAAGTTGTCATATTTCGAATTTAGCCTTTACTCGAGGTTCTCATTTTTCTTCATATTTAATCAAACATAATTATTTTGTAATGGTTTTTTTTTTAAATATTGATAAATTTTATTTTTTTGCATTTTTTTCTTAAGTTTTAGGCATTGCAAGATCTTACTTCGTGCCAAATTACATAATTAGTAGATCCACAGAAAATATCCTATAGTTTGCGTTGACGTAGTTCTGTACTTAACCTACCTATTTGATTAGTAGTATAATGTTTTTGATAAACGGTTTTAACATACGGACTAAAAAAATATCTCACTAAAAATATCTCAGCGGGACTTATTTTTTTAAATCAACTGTATTAAAATGTGATTTTGTATAATTGATTTAAAAAAATAAGTCCCGCTGAGTTTCTTGCGCCAGTTCTTCTCAGGTTTGAGGCATTAACTTTAGCGAACTGGTGGTAAATTATTTGACGTTCAAATCTTCTTATTTTGAATAAAATAAAATTATTTGACTATCCTATGAGTTCATTATAATCTTTTGAGTTACGGAACTCTAAAAAAGTGTAAATGAATTCATGTATAAGTATAATTTTTGAAAAGGGATTCTTTTATTGAAATTCTTTTGTGAAAAAAAAATCAAGTTTGCAATAGTAATTTCCGTCAGATTCTTCGTGGAAATAAAAAAGAGGTTGAAATTTTTTAGAACAAATTTCTTTGCTTAACCTGATTAAGTGGATGTCTCAATATTTACTCAGTGATTCAATTGATTAAGAGGATTCAAGTTCAATAAAGAGAATTAACAAGAATGTACTACAATTTTAATAAGTCTGGAATAATTACAAGTAGTATCTACTACATTCTTACGCTAGGTTAGACGTGTATTTTTATAGCATCCCGGGGTATACAGAGTCAACCTGGAAATTTACCATTAAGACATTTCCGTTCCCCACTTTCTGCAATTCTGGAGGCATTGGGTGTTAAGTGGCGGAACTCAACGCCGCGGTTTTGCGTTCTTTCATTACCCGGAGTGAAAATCGATCGCAAAACCGTCGCATTTACAATCGCACTCTTGATGCCTTGCGCCACAATGGCCTCAGTTTTTAGTAAATGATGTAGTAGAGTTCTTGAAAGATTTATTATTAAATATAATTTATTTTATAATTAAATTCTACTTTCTTTCCATTTCATGGTAAATATTTAATATAAGTTGATGGTAACAAGAGATGAAGTAGAAATTATTATGAATTCCTAAGGCGCTCACGTTATTAGTTTTAAGATGGTTATTTGTAATATAAGTTAATTTTGTACTATCTAGTATTACATCGCAGACTGGCTTAAATGAAAAGAGGTCTTCTAATATTGAGAAAAGTTACTTTATTAAAAGTATTCCAATGTTTTATATACACCAGCAAATTATTAAGATGAAAATTGGGACGTTTTTTACAATTTTTTAATAATATTATGAATAAACTAGCGTACTGGTCCTGATTTTTTATCAATTTAATCTTCTTACGGTATGTACCGAATTGATACCAATTAGAAAGTCCACAAATTATAATAAGATACAAACAGGAAGGAAGCAGTCCGTTTAGATTATATACAAAAATATGTTAAAAAGATTTTTTCTTATTACAATAAAAACTGTCTAGTATAGAGCTATCGATTACCATAAATTTATTAGTATAGAAAGCTCGAACAATCGACAATAGATTTCAGTCTAGCATACAGAATGAAGTCTTTAAATCTCCATAAGTTATTTTTAGGATTCCTTACCTTTAAACGAAAAAAGAAACCATTATAAGATCATTTTGTTGTCCGTCTGTCAAGAGAGATAAGATATGGCAAATATATATTGATATCGCAAATAACGCGTATTTCGACACTATAAAGGGAATCAAAATTAATAGGGTACTTCTGGTTAACATAGAACTATGAAAATTGGCAGCCACCATCTACGGGTTCGTACAGCCAGCATCTACAGTACTAGCTTAAGAAAGAATCTGAAAACCGTACATTGATTAAATCTAAAAAAATAATAATAGCCTTAAAAGGGGACCAAAATTTATTATTAAAGCCTAGCTAGTTCAAGTGAGGTATCAGATGAAAGGGCTCTGGCTAAGCTATTAGGCCTGAATTTCAGAAAAAGCTCAAGACTTTCAATTTTTTATGGAACCCTCGGTGGGTGTGCCCGACTCGCGTTTGTCCAGTTTTTTGTTTTTAAAAAACCGTTTTATTTCTATATATCTTTACATGTAATGTTAGATATAAAAAATTATACATTTTAATGTACATATATTAAAGTTATAAGTAATTTCATAACTTCTGATTTAAAATATGATTATATTTTTAATTTAATAAAAATGTGCAAAATATATTTAAAGAAGCAAAGAAATGATATTATTTACAGACCTTCAAAGCCAGAGGAAATCGAACGGTAGTTTAGTTCCGTTCTGAAAGTGTCTTTAAATTAAAATAGAATAGAGGAACTATTTGTGTCAGGAAGTAAATCATAAAATTTCATAAGTAATTCGTTCAAAATAAACATTTGAAACAAGTGAATTATATAGAAAACAAAAGCTAAATCCCTAGCGATTCTGCACGAATTAATATGTGTCATAATGCCTGTATGTATCACATAGAAATATATAATTGTTGTGAAGATGTTGTTTTAGTAGTAACTGACTATTTAATAGATTCATTTCAATTCATGAAAATATTTAGTGTGTTAAAACTAGTTTTATGTTGAGTAGCCTAGGGGAATACCTACTTTTATTGTTCAAAAATTTTACCTGTTATTTAAAAATACTATAATATTTTTTTTTATTTTTACTAACGATAACCGACTACGATTACATTAGACACATTTTAGAAAAAGTTTACCTTAATCTTTTAAAAATACCTATATTTTTTAACTTATTAAAAAAAAAAGAAAGATTGAATTCACTGGTCAAAAAATGTGGAAAATAAAGATTGGAGTCATATACGAAAATATTCTTTTCTATAGATCTTTTTAAGATATACAATTCCATAGTGTATTATTTTAGTCTGTCGCCATAGATTATCATCATTCTTATCATTGATCTAAAATGCACGTATTATAAATACATATAGAACTTTCGTCGTGTATTACTTAAAATCGAACTAAAATAATAATCGAACTTATGTATAATATGTAAGATAGTTTGTAAGATCTATACATATATCGCCTTAGTTTTTAGTATACAATGATAGAAATCTTTTCAGTTTTAGAATCGCTATATCACATCTCATGTCCCATCCACATTCTCCATGAGACTTGTGTCTCCTCGTCTGCTCCCACCCTCGCCTCTGAATAAATCCAGTTCTCTAATAATATAACTAAATAAATCGAGAGCGTGGATGGAGATGAGAGCTCTAAGGGGCATCTCACGAGACTCTTGATGGGGCGTCACGAATGGTGATTCAGGAAAAAAAATACTATAAGCCTTTTTTATGATCTATAACTTTGACTTGCTTATTTTTTGATTAGCTTATCGTTTACGAAAATCCAAATTTCCAAACCCAAGAAGTTTTGACCTTTAACCTTCGAGCCAACATGTGTACTAGCAAGGGATTGATATTATATTTTATTTGTAACAGTGTACTTAAATTTTCCGCCAAATTTCAGTTCTATGCGTATTTTGTTATTTGACTACTGTATATCTAACTTAACCGTATTAAAGGTACTTTACACACCGTAACTGTAACTCTATTTATATAATAACGGTCACATTTAATAAATTGGCCTAAAAGGAATTTAGATATATTTTGGGAAGCCACGTCACGCAGAGTACAGATGATAATCTAATATAACGTTATTTATCCTTTCCTTTCAATCCCTTTATAATTTAATCGAATTCACATTTAGCGGTCAAACACTTTCTAAATATACAGTGTGAGATACAATTTTACGTTCACAACATTTGTGTAGAGAAAGAAAATAGTAGAAATATTTAAATACTTGTGATAACAAGTTTTTAAATATTTCTAATTTTCAACGCATCATGTGAACTATCATCGTATAAATAACTCACCATCGGAGAGCTCTCACTCCATTGAAAGTTGAGCTCAGAAAATGTAATATAAAGTAGAATACATGAAGTAGTTGTTGCGTCACTAAGTTTGTGCCTTATGTACAGCGTGCTATTGAAATATCTCGTGTTACACTTTTAACTCGTATATGATATGTATTTTTATTTAAACAATAGAAATACTTATAAATTATACCAATCGTGGCGTAGGGGTACAAAATGTGACTGCAAAATCGACTGGTTGTGGGTTTGATCCCCACTCGAGGAAATAAAATATTTATTTACATTTTTATATTTTTATTTCTTCTCTCTGGTATCGAAGCAAAGCGCGGCGTTGAGTTCCGCCACTCAACACGCGATCGTCGTGTACATATAGTCGTGTAGATAATATTACAGGACCAATTCATTCATTCATTCATTCCGTATATACATATCTACTTAGTATTTATGTTATATCCCCATCACCATACAGAGGTCACTTATACTTCACATATTGTAGTTAGTTCTGACTTTAAATAATCACAAGTTGTTAAGGGTAGTTAGTATGGAATAAAATAGAAGATTTTAGCACTATAACAGGACTTCCATAAAAAATATATTTTTGATGAAAAATAATTTTAATTCTTAAAAATATTTCTTATGCCAGTGCTTACTCGTGCTAATTCTTGGGACCTCTTCCTCCCTAGTCTTTATTCAAAACTATGTGCTATCATAAAATTACGTTACCATCAAATTAGCAAACACAATTATTTTTTCAAGATAAAAAACAGTTCATTTTAGTTAACAAAACAGTTTATTTTAGATAATAAAATATTATTTTAAGTCACCCTCAAATTATAAATACAAGATGGTTGTCACTCTGTTCTTTATTTGAATTTCAGTGTAAAAGTTTGGGCTCAAGTTTCCAAACAAGTTCGTAACTTGTTTTCAACGGCCCTCCAAATTGTATCAAAATTCAAAGTATTTAAAAAAATCTATTTAATTTGCCTCTATATTAAAATCTCTAATTTCAGCTTCATCTACTGTATACACTATATGGTATGAACAATTTTAATTACTTATATTTTATTATTAAACAATTGTGTATTTATATTTATAATTCCATTTATATTAATTTACTAGCGGCTCGCCCACGGCTTCGCCTGCTTAAAATACATGATTATTGATTTAATAAGAATTAAAAATTATTAAAGAATTGATTGACAACTATAATGACTTCTAATATGATTTTTTACGACATTATCGACAAAGAATTTTTGATTGTTTTAAATAAAAAAATACGACCATTGTTGATATTTGATATTTATAAAATATACATAAAGCTAATTATTTATTACACGTATATATTTTTGTAACTTTTTCTTTTTACCTATATAATATACTCTGTTAAATGTGCTGATGTCAGTGAATAATTTAATTTACTCATTCAGAAACAGCCTTAAATGTTAAATTATTGATTTGAAGGATTCGTAATATTCTTTGTAAAATAACTGTAATAATTGCATATTAACTCCTGTACAGTTTTTAAATTAGTTACATATATTATATGAACGAACCAATCAAAAAATCTTTGTATTTACTTGATATTTCTTTCAAGATCGTTCTTTATCTCAGTGTTAAATTAATTACGACTTCTTTCGAATGACGATCACTTTTTCTTTAATGAACCGATTTTGATGAACTAAACTTTAGTAGTTAAGTTGAGTTAAAACAAAGCAATTGGTGAAATTTTTAAGTAAATCGGTCCAGTACTTTCAGAGAAAAACGTGGACAAATATATGTCGACAGACAGACAAGAAATTCAAAAAAAAACTTTTTGCATTCTATTATTCTTTTTAAGTGTCCCTCTATCCATTTCAGTCAAAATTACTAAATGTACAGACAAAATATTTTTACTGTCTTATTATACATAGAGATAAAAGGCCAGTCGTGGCGTAGGGGCACAAAGTGTAATTGTAGATCGACTGGTTGTGGGTTCGATCCCCACTCGAGGAAATGAAATATTTATTTAAATTTATATTTCCATTTCTTCGCTCTGGTGTCGAGGCAAAGCGAGGCGTTGAGTTCCGCCACTCAACGTTACCAGTCATTGCGTGTGCCTCCAGAACTCGGCGGAAAATGGGGAATGGAGTGTATTAACACTAGGTTACCCTTTGCCTACCCTGCTGTGTCCGGGATACAACGTGAAACTAATAAAAAAAAACAATATTTGTATAAATTTATGGAAGCATAAAGGATTTTAAAATACTGAAGCAGCATACTTTTTCATTAATTAAGTCATACAACCATGTAAGGTGAACAATAAAGCTACGTCTGTAAGGCAAAGCATGACCGAAGTCGGACAATGGCAACATCTCCCCCGCTTAAACAAGAGATCAACATAAGGAAACATATCATTCAACTTCATATGAACAAAAATATAATTAATATCGGCTTGAAGCATCGTACTGACTTTTTTCCGCGATAGTTCTAGATTTTTACTTTATTTCAACTGTTGAACTGCACTAAACAATTTAGAACAAATAAATACTAAATATAATCAATAAAGACTGTTTATTTTTTAGTTTATTATTTATTGAAAATAAGACACTTTTAAAAATATTAAATGTATTTGTAAATATTTTTAATATCCGATGCTATTAACAAAAATTGAATAAACTTTTTACGTCTTAAATGGAAAATTATTTTGGTACTTCGTTATCTTTTTTCAGCTCCCAACATACAACTTGTGACAAGAACGAATTTATCATCATTTTTATTCTCATATTCTAGATAAAATTTCGATTTATTTTTTACATAACGGTACACATCTTTAATTTAGCGACTCTACATTGTAGAACGTGCCTTTAATACATATTTTTATAATATTTGAAAGATTATTTATGGTAATTAACAACATCATAAAACATATTACTAAAGCATTATTCACTACATGTTTATCTATATTATTTAACTCAGGGCTTTTGGTAGCTACTTTAAACAGAATTCCTTATCTATACATATAGTAAAGTAAGATCAAGCAAACGAGCAAGCAGGTCACCTGATGCTAAATGATTACAGTTACTTTTTTTTGCAATTTTTGATTTTAATGCAATTTTCACCATTGTATTTTGAAAAAATTGCCTTAACATATAGTGTTTATTTTTAACTATTTTTAAATTTTATTCCACATTCAGGAAAAACAAAACTTTTTTTAGAAAATATATACAAATTTGAACAGAGATACTAACAACGTTAATATTTTTTGTTTTTTTTCAATATTCTCAAATTTTGTTTCAATAGGTCCATAGATAAAATAGTCATATCAATATATAGCAATTTACTAAACAACGTAAGCTAAAATTTTAGTTTACCATGTATAGATGTCTTTAAAGTGATAATATTATTACTTAGAACACGAAAGTAACTCAAATCAATAAATATAAATAACTGCGTAATTCAAGCGGGCGAAGCCACAAGTGGGTCCCTAGTATACTATAAGTGTATACCGACAAACCAGTATTACCTAATTCAATAGGATTTTACATACTAGAATGTCAAAACATATCAAACTTAGGTTGTACCAGCCTAGTTTTTGATTTACACACACACATGTAAACCAAACACAGTCCTAAAAAGAAACCTTTTCTGATGATATTTGTAATATTTCATCTTTTGACATATCTTGAAGATAATTTTATGTCCATTTTTGTATTACGTTTTATGTACTGTGTTACTTTAATATTTTGTGTATTATATATAATCTATCTACTCATATAATTAATATTTTTTCTTAATTATTTAAAGAATATAATAAAAAATACAAAATCAAAAAACATAAGCATATTTATGAAAATTGTTTTGTAAAACAAAAAGTTATATTGAAAATCGAAATTAAAAAAAATAAACATTGAAAAATATTGTGTGGTTTTTTAATCTATAGGCATCGTATTAAAATTTGTTCAACCCTTTCGGGGCGAACAATAGAAAGACAGATAAGAATAATTAAAAAGCTTTTACTTTGACTCGGGTTAACGACCGCCCAATACCTATCGAGATATGCTTGTTTCTAATATTACAGGTACAGATATTTAATCTTGTGACCTAACTGGATTAATGAAATTTAACTTCGAAATGTTGTTAATAAAACGATATGTAATCATAATATTAATAATTATTATTACATATTTATTTATTGAGGCCAGTCGAGGAAATGAAATATTTCTAATGTTGTTCTTAATGTTGTGGGTTCGATCCCCATTCGAGGAGATGAAATATTTACTTAAATTTTTATTTCCATTTCTTTGCTCTGGTGTCGAGGTTAAGCGCGGCGTTGAGTTCTGACACTCAACACGCAATGCCTCCAGAATTCGGCAGAAAGTGGGGAACGGAGTGTCATAACACTAAGTTCCCTCTGCCTACCCTGCTGTGTGCGGGATACAGCGTGAAGCTGATTTTATTTAATTTTCATTTCTTCGCTCTGGTGTCGAGACAAAGCGCGGCATTGAATTCCGCCATGCAACACGCAATGCATCCAGAATTCGGCAGAAAGTGGGGAACGGAGTGTCTTAACACTAGGTCCCCTCTGCTTAACCTGCTGTGTGCGGGATACAGCGTTAAGCTATTTTTTTTTATTATTATTTATTATAATAGCAATAATTAAGCATATATTACAAATGACATCCTATTCAGTACTTCTTAAAAAACTGTATTGATTTTAAGCGGTTTTAGTCGTTTTAAATTGAGACAAAGCGCGGCGTTAAATTCCGATACTCACACGCAATGTCTCATACAATAATCGAATTTCAATTTTGTAATCACAGAATGATAAAACGCGTCAAATTTGCCTTTAGTATCAGTCGAAAGTAAAAAGTAATTAATTATTTTAACATTAGGCCGTAAATCAATCTCTCACACTCAGCAGTGCGGTGCGTAAACGCCGCCCTCGTCGGGTGCCAGATAAATATACGAGCGTAGGCTCATTCAACCTTTTTATGTATTTCCATGCCACGCATATGTATACAGACGTCCATGTGATATACGATTTGATATATTTTTTTTATTACTTATATTGATAGTTTTTTGATTTCATTCGTATTTAAATGAAGCCAGTCGTGGCGCAGCGGCACTAACGTGTGGCTGTGCGCGACAGGTTGTGGGTTCGATTCTTAATGGAGGAAATTAAATATTTAATAATTCAATTTCTTGGCTCTGGTGTCGAAGCAAAGCGCGGCGTTGAGTTACACAACATAAAGCACAATCAAACCAGGCCTTCAATATTCGATACGTGTAACACATGTATTTTTCTATTTCCTTAATAGCACAAGAAAAAAATCCACATACAGCAGGGAACCTAGTGTTAAGACACTTCGCTCCCCACTTTCTGCCGAATTCTGGAGGCATTGCGTGTTGAGTGGCAGAACTCAATACCATTATTTGCCGCGACACCAGAGCGAAGAAATAGAAATATAAATTTAAGTAAATATTTCATGTCCTCGTGTGGGTATCGAACCCACAACCAGTCATTCTCATTAATACATCACCATAAAAAAAAAATATATTTAAAATTTAATTAAATTCAATTTTATTTATTAAAAAATTGTGAATTAATACAATATCATCATAAAAATTTAATAATCATAAGGGCTACACATTGTCAATTTCTCAATCCATTTGTCAATCGCAATGGAAATATTGCAGAGATTGTCAGAACGACAGATTACGAATTGATAACACAATCTTCGATTTATATCACATAACATGTTTATTTTCTGCCGGTATTTGTTCGAGTAGTAAGAACAGTCACAAAATAGATATCTCAATTGTAGATAAAAATAGCTTAAGCACGCTTATAACTTTCTGACATTGGAGGGTTCCGGAAGTAGAAATGTGGTGGAAGTAGCTTTACCAATTTACTGTGTCCAATGATCAGCTATGGTGTATCTATGAATATATTACTTACCAAGTATTTTTTTTATATTGGTACTTGATATACAAAGAATATAGAATATGTAGTTGAATCGTATAATATTTCTTATTTATACATATATAATATTAATATTTTTTTTATTGTGGCCATTTCTCCTATATTTAAACATAGAACTCTGTTCAAGCTGAAAATCTCCAAATAAAATACGTAGAAAATGGATTTCTACGTACTTTATTTGGAGATTTTGAATATTAGATTTATTTATTTTATCTTTTATAAGAACAAAATTTTGCTTCGTATATTCTATGATTACTGAACAAGTAAAAAACTTCCATTACAAATTAAATACGACTTTTCAGTTTGTAGATTTATTAAAAAAGTTTACAATACGGTACGTTATTATTTATGTATAAACTCATCGGCACATGTAATTCATATTGTTTTCAGTTTTATTAATAATTAACTGCTTTTTTCAATACAATTTTGCAATCAAGTAAGTATTTTTTAGTTTATTGTTAGGTAAAAAAAAAATGTATGGACGACTATTTATTTTTCTATTTATATGGCAGAATTTTTTTTTAGAATAAAAAAAGTAATGTGATTTATTTCTCTTCAATAATAAAAGTATATGAATGTATAAAGTAATAGTACAATTGTATGTCTTGAGAGATGTATTTGTATTTTCATATTTTAATAATTTTTGAAACGAATCGACTAAAATTAATAAAATTCCAAATTTTCTTAGAATACTAAAAAAAATCTCTTGCATACCATTTATATTCACAATCATGGTTCTTTCAAAATAAAATAAGCATATTTTTTATTTTTTTAATTTAATTATTTTTAAATGATAATATATAAATTTATAATAAATTTAATTTAATTTTATAATAAATTTAATATTTAGTGCGACGTCCATAAAACTCTTTGGAGTAGATTCTCTCTATATTTTACATCATACAAATATATTTGTGATTTAAATATTTTACATATTATTTATAACATTATAAACATATGTTTGAATTCGAATTTAACAATAATAAAGTCATCGTTGCTAAGATTCCATGTATAAATATATTATCACGTTGAAATTTCGCTATGCGTAGTTTCTAAAATAGAAATATTACGAGCGAAGAGAACTGCCAGCGCTTATAAACGGCAAAGTTCTTATTTGTACTAAAATAGTTCGCGGTACGGTAAGTGCTATAAAACACATAACGTAAATATACAATTGTGCTTCGCTTTACCAAAGATCAAAAGTTTTTGACGTACAATATATCTATATTTAGTAAATAAAAATTATATAAATAAAGTGACAGTGTATCCATAATAATATCATCAATATTTATATATATAAAAAAAATCAGGTTCACGCTGTATACCGCGCACTGCAGGGTAGGCAGAGGGAACCTAGTGTTAAGACACTCTGTTTCCCACTTTCTGCCGAATTCTGAATTCATTACGTGTTGAGTGGCAGAACTCAACGCCGCGCTTTACCTCGACACCAGAGTGAAGAAATGGAAATATAAATTTAAGTAAATATTTCATCCCCTCTAGTGGGGATCGAACCCACAACCAGTCGGTTTTCAGTCAGTCACACCTCGTGCCGCTACGCCACGACTGGCGTCAATATTTATATATTTATAATTTATTTTAGTTTTGATACAAATATTGAAATTGAAAAAAAATAAATAAATATATATATATATATATATATATATATATATAGCTAATTTTTAACCTGTTCAAGTATGTATATATAAAACGGTTACTTAATTAAAATAACCCAGTCGCCACTGTAAGTAGAGACCGCCAGCCACAACCGAATGCATGTCGCTAAAGATGAAAGCTGCTCATTATCTATCTATAAGAGGGTGAGGTCAGGGCGGGCTAAGTGGACTTTGACACTTTGTAGCACTTTAAAGCGTAAAGTTATTTTAGACCAGTGAACATGTTACGCCTTATATAAGTCGTATCCATAATATTCACATAGTATGCTGTTTAATTTTTTTTGTTCAGCTTCACGCTGTATCCCGCATATAGCAGGTTAGGTAAAGGGAACCTGAAAACCTAGTGTTAAAACAATCTGTTTCCATTAAGACGCGTCTGTTTCTAACTTTCTGAAGGCCACCAGACCCAGAAATGAAAATATTAAATATTCTATTTCCTCTAGTAGAAATCAAACCTACAACCTGTCGCATTTACAGTCACATGCTTGCTGGCCATTTAAATAGTGTAAAGAAGATGTTGTCATGGTAGAATCAGAAGAATTTTCTTTGTGTTATAGATATATCTATTTGATAACAACAAAGTAGAGTAAAGCTCACCATTTTGTTTCAGATTTAAACCGATCACCTTGACAATATGTAGGCGTTACATGTTGTAGGCACGTAGGTGGTAAAACCGTATGTACATTACGCCATTCACTAATATGTACTGATCGTCTGGGGCGGCGGCTTTAATATCTTAGACAAAAGCCTTTGAATCATTTAACATGGAGTTTCAGCTTATTGCTAAATTAAATCGCCGTTAAACTTAAGTCGTTATATTAATCTCTTCTTTATTTCTCTCTCGAACTCTACGTAAAATGGTAGAGAAAGGTTAAAATTTCAAATTGTTTAAAAAATCGCACGACAATTAATTAAAACGAGTAATTAAAAAAGAGTCAATCCCTTTTGTAAGGTCAATTCATAAAATAAAAACCGAAAATATAAATATGTATAAATGACGTAAAATTTTATATATCATAATTTTTCTTATTTTGGGCGAAAAGTGAGGAACGGAAGTGTCTTCACGGGAACAGAGTGTCTTAATACTAGGTGGCCAGGTTCTGCGTACCCTACTATGTGCGGGACTCGACGTGAAGCTAAAATATAAAAAAAACTGACTTAAATATATATATATATATACAAGATAGTAGGTACATAAGAGGCAAACATCGTAAAGGCATCTTTGATGTGCCGTGTGGACTTACAAGTTTTGAACTAATGGAGTGTTCTGTGCTTCGGTGCTTTCATCGAAGCTCTTTAGTAATTTATAGATGTCTATACACATGCTTCTGTTTGAAATAACTTCAAACTGACAAATGCGATGCTCTAAAATATACTCAATCTTTAACACATTTTATGGAGGAGTCAGTCAGTGTATATATGTCAGTGAATTTATATTTTGAACATTACTTATATTTTATTAAAATGTTATTTTCTTCCATTACGTTAATTTTGATTGTTCTATAGGAAAACCGTATAAAGTGGAGCTTTAATATATTTGCCATGTCTATCTGTCCATATGTACCTATATCGCACCTACTTAACTTAGAAATTATTAAGAGTTTAAAAAATGAGTGTAAAAAATATATAAGTATCCTACCTACAGGTTTAATGTCTATAGATAGGTCTTAAAAGGAAAAATTTTAAGACTTATCTATAGACATTCCAGATTTGAAAAATATACAATATAAAAGTAGTATTAACAATGATAATTTATCAATAGTAAGCGCTACCTGTTCCTGATTGATTAAGGGACAACAGATCGGACTGACGTGTTGTTATGGATTGTGTATTGAGAAAAATATATTATATATTATATAAAAAGAACGGAACCTTTATAGGAACACTTTGTTTTCCGTCTGTACGTACGTATCCGTATGTCATGACCATCTTTTTATCTAAATTGCGTGGAGGTCAGACTGAAATTAATATAAAAAATCCATTTTATGTATATGTTCCTCGGAGTATAAAAAAATTAAGTCTCTAAATTTTCATATAATGAAAACGTTTAGGGTACTTCTCATGAGTAAAATTTTGAAATTTGGTAAAAAGTGAAAACTTACTGTATAAATAAAGCATAAAATCCAAAAAGTGGAATTATGTAATTGTTCATATACATAGAAAGAATTTATTAATTTTGGACCTACTTTCATATAAAATGAATTACACTAACCTTTTTATAATATTTTAGCGACCCAAACGCGGCCTCCCACGTTTAAACTTATTGTTTTATTATAGTCAAATTATACAATATTTTAACATAAAATTTAGCTTATGTATTATTCTGATGTATAAACTATGTTACTACAAAGTTTTATATAAATCCAATCAGTAACTTTTGCGTGAAAGTGAAACAGACATCCATGCTCACAAACTTTCACATTTATAATATTAGTAGATAGATAGATAATAGTAAAAAATAGAATAATAGAATAAGATTTTATATACTTCCTATAAACGGAAACAAACAAAAGAACGTTAATAAACATTCAATATTCTAATTAATCGTCGTAAAAATAATTAGTTATCAGAAGCATTTCATGCTGTATTAACAGATAGCACATCATCAATCACGCCCGCCGCAACTGGATCATACGCAACAGAATAAATTTTAACGTTGAAATGTATAGATAGAATGTATATGGATAGAAACTTTAACATTATGTAATGTACTCGTACACGTTTTTACTTTTAGGTATTTTTGTAATTTAATTTATCGAACTGAACACGAAAGGTTTCTCCCCGTCGGGTGTTTAGTTGAAAATATATTTTCTGTAATTTACTTTTTTTTTATGAAATCCAATTTTTTTGATAAACATCAGATATTTTTTCGCTTTTATCAACAAATTTTTATGTTAAATTTGTAATCTCATTCTTAGTAATACTGTACAAAAAAATACTTACACATTTTGATATTATTAAAAAACAATATTATTACCAAATATTGATAATAAAAGTTTTACTAGATTCTTTAGTAGTAGGTACTATTAGGTGCTGTTTTTTATTCGATACTAGTATAGGAAATAAAAAAATTAAGCAAGAGTTGTCGTCGCATCGTCGTTGTCGTCATTCAGTCGATATGTGGAAGAACTGACTGGACTAGTCATTGTAGGTTCAAAACTCTCTTAACTAGATGCTTATATCTAATTAAGTATCTTTTCCCCGATTTCTGGAGACATTGCGTGATGAGATCTGCCTGCTACTTGGCTGTATGCGGGATACAGCATGATTTGATTTTAAATACCTTATGATATTTGTATATATAGATTTACATATTTAAAAAGTACGTAGAGTAAGCATAGTTGTGTATGTCTTGTACTACCGGCTATTTTCAAATTGTAAACATTTTCAGATAATTGAAAAGAGTTCGGAAAAACCGTTCGCCTAAAAATAAAACTGAAAGATAAATGTGATGAAAGTAGTTTTATCTATACCTTCTTGTACCTACTTCTTTTTAGTAAAAATACTTCGATATATTATGGACTCATCGTGGCGCCGTGGAACAGTGTGTGAATGTAAACACGGTGGTTGTGGGTTTCGATTTCCACTTCTAGGTAATGAATTATTTTTGTATTGTTAACTTTGACAAAACGTGGGATTAAGTTCCCCCATTACATAATAACACTTTATAGTGACTAAGTTCTCTCAGCCCGCTCTGCTATACGTTGGCACGAAGCTAAAAAAATATATATTTTTCATATATCTGCTGTTATCAAAAATGCTGATATATATTTCATTAAATTAAGTGCGTGGCGCAGCGGCGCAAAGTGTGACTGTAAAACCGCCTGGTTGTGGGTTCGATTCCCACTCGAGGAGATGAAATATTTACTTAAATTTATAGTTCCATTTCTTCGCTCTGGTATCGAGGCAAAGCGCGGCGTTGAATTCTGCCACTCAACACGCAATGCCTCCAGAATTCAGCAGAAAGTGGGGAACGGAGTGTCTTAACACTAGGTTGCCTCTGCCTACCCTGCTGTGTGCGAGATACAGCGTGAAGCTGATTATTTTAAGTGTATTATAATCTATATATATAAAAGGACTTGTGCTGACTGACTGAGGTAAGACGCACGCAGAGCCGTAACCGCTGATGGTAGGAACGTGAAATTTGGGCAGATGTTTATTTTCATATTCTGGACATCCACTAAGAAGGGAATTTGAAAAATTTTAACCCTAAAGGGATGAAATTGGGGTTAAAAGTTTGTACGGAAAGAAAATTAAATCGGCACCGACTTTTACAAAATTTTAAATTCAGACTCTTAAAAACATTTCATGAACACGAGTTTCATGGTTTTTTAGAATTCTTCCCCTAAGGGTTCAAATAAGGAATTAAAAGTTTATACGGAAAAATCTTTAAATCGCCACCGATTTTTATAAAAAATTAAATTCATACTGTTAAAAATATTTTATTGAACACGTGTTTCGTGGTTTTTTTAGAAATTATTAAATTATTTAATAAGCGGGCGAAGCCGCGCGCGCCCTCTAGTTTATTATAAAAGACAACTTAAATATATTAAAAGATATTAATGTTAAGTCTAACTAGCTACATAATATATGTTTAATTTAACAAGGAATCAATTTACAACGTATCCAAAATCAATAAAGGCATAATTGGGATCAGAAAAGTAAAAAACAAAAGAATGTTTAAAAAAAATATTTTAGGAGTAAAAACGTAAGAACGTAATTTTTCCTAAGCTTATTAAAGCTTATTAAAATTGAGATATTCCTACACATTTTCTTCCTTTTTTTTAAAGGACCAAATATTAAATATTCTCTCTCTAATGAAAATTGTTTTATCGTAGGTATATACAAAGTATCAACATATCTTTCATCAATTGATATAAGCTGTTAAGACGACGCCATGTGAAGACTTTTCAAACTAATAATAAAGTTCTGCTGAATTTAGTAATTTCCATATATTATTTGCCATTACTTTATTCTCTTTGAAAAGAGATATTTGCTGTTTAACTATATGCTATTTCTTAATAAGGTTATAGTTTAAAATGTTGTTTTAATTTAATATATTTGATTGATTACAATTTTCATCTTCACCAAATCTTAGTGGAATAAAGTGTTTCACATTCACATGTTTCCCAAACATTTTTTTGTTTTTTAATTGTTTTTATTACTTTTTACTATGTACTTTTATTCTCGAAAGGCTTTAATTCTATATGAATTCTTTAATTTTATTGAGGAAAGGAGCTGTATAGCAGAATACAGGCAACTAGTCTGGATAAAGAGATTATCTTATAATTTGTTTTCTATATTTTAGTCTATTGTTTATAAAATTGTACTTAAAAACTACTGTAAAATTATAATAAAGTTTTATTATTATTTTATTACATTTATATATGAACCGTTGTAGCATTTTTCTTATTTTCATAACTTATCAAGCGAACATCGCAGAATTGGATACAACAAAACAGGATATTATGTAAAACAAATAGAAACTTAAAAGTATTAAAATTCATAAAACAATATTATCTTATTTCACTAGTATAGAGTATTTCACTAATAGAGGCCAGTCGTGGCGCAGCAGCACAAAGTGGGACTGTAAAATCGACTGGTTATGGGTCCAATCCCATTCGAGGAAGTGAAATATTTATTTACTTTTATATTTTTATTTCTTCGCTCTGGTGTTGGGGCAAAGTGCGGCGTTGCCAAGGCCATGCCTCCAGAATTCGGCGGAAATGGGGGAATGGAGTGTCTTAACACTAGGTTCCCTCTGCCTACCCTGCTGTATGCGGGATACAACGTGAAGCTGATTTAATTTGATTTTACTAATATAATAATATAAACAAGTTCAGTGTCCATTACATCGGGCATGCATGATTAATTCACATTTTTCCACATGGCCGGCATATCATATATGTAACCAGAAGATGTGGAATGCAGGGCGATAGGTATCAGGGCTCGACAGAGTTAATAGGACACACC
>JAATLQ010006336.1:0-28592 GCA_013421005.1 Heliconius erato x Heliconius himera | reverse complement strand
AACAATTCTCTCCTTAATACTTAAATAATATTACACCGATGCCGCGCAGGGCCGCAACTTACACCACACCAAGAAATTTATGAAAATCTAACTAATACTCGAATAAGCGAAGAGCCAAAGAAAAGTATAAATTAATTATAAACAGCAAATAATTACATAAAAATTAACAGTAGTTCGAAAATGTATGAAAATTTACAAAACCGTCAAAGTCATCTGCCCGTTCGCGTCGGTCATACTATGCCGGTAGTATGCTAGGTTATTTCGAATCAGTGACATCTCCTTAATTATTTATTAGAATGTTGTACAGTGAACTATAATTTCAAGCTAGATGAAATGCTAAAAGTGACTATTATATTCATTTTCATAAGGATCAATATCAAATTATAGAAAATACATACAACAAAAACCCGATAAATATAAAGTAAATTAATTAAAATGGTTACTTGTTGTTACTGTGTTACTTTGCTCAAGCTTCAGAGATAAATATGGTATGTGTATCGCGGACTTTTTTAAACATTATTTAAAGGACAATAGTTTTGTAAAACATTATTTTTGTGTATCTCATAAGGTTGAGTCGGCGCACGCCATGTATGCGTTAAGCAAGCTCATTTTGGGTGACGTTTGCTTATAACAACAAATAAACTTTGCAAACCGTTGCTTAGCAACGTTCGGTTGTTGTTAACATGGCGGAATAAATTGCCTGTCAAATTGAAAAATATTTTAATATATTAGTATATATCGACAATATTACAAATATGAGAAAAAAAAGTAACCTATGTTCATCCGAAGACCCTCAAGTAACTGTGTATGAGTATTTTATTACAATTGAATTAGCGGTTTGGCCCTGATTGCGGCACAGACAGACAGACAGACAGACAGACAGACAGACAGACAGACAGACAGAGTTACTTTCGAATTTATAATATAGGTATGGATTCAATTTATGACATAAATTATTATTTATAAATGAAAGAGTCCATCGTTGCAAAACTTTTGACTTTAAACACAGTAAAACAAATCTCATCGTTGAGTACGACGCGTGGAAAACGGAGTGTCTTAACACTAGCTCCCCTCTGCCTACCCTGTGGAATACGGGACACAGGTTCAAGCTGTCAAGTGTCAAGCTACTTACTCACTTAATGACATTCAAAAGTCACAGGTTCAATTCCAATTACTATTATTATTTATGTATTTATATATATTTTTTTGCAGTCATTCTTAGGTGGTGCTGATCAAACGAACGCCATCTCCGGTAGGATTAAGCGTGGTAAGGAGACCATCGCCTCGATAGAAGGTTATTGGGACGGGAAGATAGATATTAAGGATAAGAAGAGTGGGGTATGTGTCATATTATTGATATTTTTTTTGTTAAGATTCATGTAAATGAGATTTTGATTTTGAAAATGGATCATTTTATATGTTTCCTCGCTCTGGTAAGGAGCGCAGCGTTGAGCTCCGCAAAATAACACGGTAATGTCTCCAAAATTTGGCGGAATGTGAGAAACGGAAGTGTCTTAAAAATAATAACTAAATACTTTTGTACCCATAAAATTACACGAAAAAATGAAAATTTATATTGGTACAAAAATAAGCAATTAGTTTAATAAATTAAGATAAAAAAGCCACAATTGTCACATATAATCATCTAACACATACTTCTATAATATAATTTTTATGTTATTTTTCACTGTACCCCGTACATAGCAGGTGAGACTAAAGGAATTTGGGAACCATTACAATATTCAATCATAAAATCTAATTGACATGCCTATTTTAACTCTTTTCCAGGACGAAACGAACCTTCTAGACGTTTCCATACTAAAGGAGCAACGTTTACCCAGATATTTGATGAAGCTGGACAAACAGCAGGAGTGGGAGTCCCAACGGCTTTGGATTAAAGTGTCTGAGGCGATACAGAATGAGGATCAGGTTTGTACAGGATCTAAGTTGTTCGTTCGTGGTCGGGGAGAAAGTAATTAAAAATAAGAAAACATCCTATAAATAAATCTGCACTGTCATTTACAGCTAAATTTATGGCGGACATCACACCGTTACTGTACTGTATGAGATTTTATTTGTATAGAAATTATATATTTAATAAACTCTAAGATTATTTAAAATAAGTTTTTAAGTAAAGTGCGGCGTTAATTTCGTTCAATATACACGAATTCGGGGGTGAATGGAGAACTGAGGGTCTTAATACGAAGTTCCGATTGTTTACCTTACTATAGGTGGGGCTCTGCGTGAAGCTAAAAATTGTATTCCTGAAACTCTACACAGTTTTTACTATGAAATAAGTGAACTTTTTTTGATTACTTTTGAAGTTGATCTATGGTTACACAGTGGCGTTAAGTGCCGCCGATCAATTCACAATGTCACAAATTCGGGTGGAGAGTGAAGTGGGCAATGTATCTTTGTATCAGAATATTAAATATATTTTGCAATTTTTTTGTTATAGAATTTTCATTTCTTTTTCTTTTTATAATTAAATTCAACTTAATTATGTTTATGTTTCCCTCACAGATAGTAGCTACAGAACAAAAAACAATAATAGAGGAGGCGCAGAGAGCCCGCGCCCGAGGCCTCGTAGCGCCCTGGATGCCGCGCCTCTTCCACAAGGACACCAGGTCTCCGCCCCCTGAAGGTACACCACTCACGTAGGGATGGACAGACAGACATATACACACACAAATATACAAATATTACTATTTACTCAATACTGAAAAAGCCGTCGACCCTTTCAATATGCATTGTCGTAGCAATGTATACGTCACTTATACAAGTGTGTATTGTCAAATATATGAGAATTTGTGTTATATTTATTTTATTAATTAAAAGTATTTTTAATTATTTTCTGCAATCCTTTACCATATAAAATTTAGATATGCCAAATTTTATAACATAATGCTGCTGTTAGCCTTATTGGTTTTTACAGCGACACCGGATGTGTAGGGAAGAGGGTCCTCTGTCCCTAATAAATTGCAAGCACTATGTGGCTGCTTGTGAAGTTGGTGACGGTGGTAAGGGCGTCCCCCGCGGGACTCGAATTGATACGTTCATATAATGTTTTTTTTAATTGGGGGTATAAAGTTGTTTTAATCTATGCTTCCATAGTTATATATAATGAGTAATTATTTATTTGAGTATCACATTGAATAATTTTTGTGAATGTGTTCTTGCCTAATTTTCTAATTTAGGTCGCCTTTAACAGTACACACGATTCAATAAACATACCAACATTTTGAAATCATCCAGGAAACAATTCAAGTTATACACACAAAATTTCATTAAAGTAGATCCAGCTGTGTAGGAGTATGAGGGTAACACACACGCATGAGTTATGCATAATTATATATAAGATACGGCTGAATCCGACGGAGGCCGTCGTGGTGCAGTGGCGGAAGCGTGCGTGTGTAAATGCAACGGTTATGGGGTCGTTTCCCACTAGGTGGAATGAATTGTTTAATATTCTAATTTCTTCACTCTGGTACCAAAGCAAAGTGCGGATTTCAGTCCCGCCACTTAACACAAAATGCTTTGAAAATTGGGTGGTGCGTGGGGCACGGAGTATTTTTACATTAGGTTCCTTCTGTACCCGGCTATAATCATATATATGTTGTTTCATAATAAACCTATGTTGGTTCATAATAAACCTATGTGATTTTAAGAACATGACTAATAATTAATTAATTATTGAAACTTGTTTCATGTTTGATGGTTTTTTTTCCAGGTATAACAGACCAAGCATGGAAATATAATCACACAAACACTAGGTAAGATTATAATTGGAATTTGATAATATACAGTAATTCTGAAAATTAAAACATATATTTACTATTTAAAATAAATAATATAAAAATTATTAATTATTGTTGATTGTCATAAAAATCTAAACTTTAGTCTTTACCAGAGCGAGGAATATAAAATGTTATAAATAATTCATTCCTCCAAGTGAGAATGGAACCCACAACTGTCTTGTTTACCATCGCACGTTTGAACCACTGCGCCACAATGGCGTCGTATATGTAAGCTCATTAAATTATTGTCTGTGTCTTCCTCCAGTCCTTGGCAACCGGAAGAGTTGATAGAGTACGAAGATGATTTTATAATCACATCAGTAAAGAACCTGCCAACGCGGACGTCCGGAGAGGCCAGGATAAGGGAGCTGGCTCCGAGGTCCGATTCCGACAGCCAGGACGACTTGGCGCGACGGTCTAAGACTACCACGTGAGTAGAACATATTAAAAAAATATTTTGACGCTTTATCCCTCTTCTCCACTTAATACTAATCTTAACTAATTTACCAAATAGTTAATATTCTCATTTATTTTTTTGGTTAATTTCTTATTTTTCAGTTAAAACATTCCATTCATACCAGCTTAATTTTTTAAAAAAAATAAACTTATTATATTTTAAAATTTTAGGAATATAAAAATAAAGTTTGGTTAATGGTTAATTTTTTATGAACGTATTTTGTTTAAACGTAATTTGAAACTAAAACATAACAATTTTGCTGTCAGATAATTTATGTAAAAAAACTTTTGCCACAGAGCATTGTTGTAATTAAATATTTCAACTATTACTTATTATCTTTGATTTATTTGAAATAATAATTATTCTTAAAAAGCGAGTTGGCGCAAAGGTTCGATACAAACAGCCAAGAAGAATTGGCACAACCTTCTATGACTACTACGTGAGTTTAAGAAAAATAAGGGTTTTTTTGTAAATTTAGGTTATCTTAGTAATAGTAATCAAATAAGTATTCGTTTTTTTTGTAAATGTTTAATTAATTTTGAATAGTAGTTTAAGAAAAATAAATGGCAAAATAAAAAAAAATATATAAATATTAAAATTTGCAAATGTATGATATTTCAAAGAAGCCATGAAAAGTTGTCACGACTGTCTTAAAAAAAAATAAGCAACTATTTTCATAATTAGATAAATATATGTATATATTATAGTTATTTTGTAAAGTTAGTTAATATTGTAGTTAGAAACAATTTTTTGTGTAAAATGGGGAAAACGTTTGTTGTAAATATAAAGTTGTAAAAATATTTTATACAAGAGAGATGGAAGTGTCAGTACCACTTTAAATGAAACCACAGTTTTAACTATTCTATAAAAGCCTAATACAATATTTTTTTTTCCCAAAAATTAAAAGTTATTTTTTTAAACAAAATAAATAATAAAATTATTGTTGTAATATAAAACGCCATTTGTCTCTTGACAAATGGCGTTTTATATTACACGACGACGCACGCACACATAAACCTATCAAGGGAAACCGCCGCATACGCCTCATTCCGAAATCGAGTCGTAGGTATTGGCGGCAAAGTTCAAAGTTCTAAAGATTTTAGTAGTATTTTTGTAGTATTGTGTGTTTACATTTTTATTATCTATGCGTAACTGCGTCACACTAAATACAGTTATGGATAAACATCGTGAAATGAAAAAAAAAATCTATGACTGTTGAGGTACCTTGATTAATTTCTTTAGGTATGGGTTTAAAATATTTTACCCTATATGCTGTTCCTGCAAAAGGAGCGTTGACACTTCCATCCTGTATAGTATAGTTTTTGTATAAGATTTTTTTCAAAATAGTAAGTGTTTTCTACCGGTTTAATGGAGGAAGAATTTGTGAGAACAATTTTTAAATATATGAAATCTTAAAGTAGTTTTTGGTTATAGTAATAAAAATTAAGAATATTTTAAATTTTTTGAAATAAATACAATGTAATTAAAGACCTTTACGAATTTGTATTTGTAAGTATTGTATTATTTTTTTTATTAAAATTAATAAATGAGCTCTACGTAATGAAGAAAGGAAGTACAGTCACTCGACTGTACCCATCCACCCACCCAGTTAATAGTTCGATTTCTAATAGAAACAAAGCTTATTATCAATAATTATAAATGTTCTTCTCGAGTCAGCTATTGCCCCATTTAGCAGTTTAAACAACTAAATGGGACAATAACTTTTACCGAAAAACACTATTAGACTGGAGTGATATTAATCAAAAACAGCTTCCAGCTTTTTCCCGCATAGCCATTTTTGCCATTGCCATTTTTCAGACATTGCGTGTTAGTGGTAGAATTCAATGTCACGCTTTGTCTTGTTACTAGAGTGAAGCAATGAAAATAACTCATTCAACACTCCCCAAGTGGGAATCGAACTTTGAATCACTAAAGTAAAGTAAAATGGCTACCACTGCTTTTACTGCGACACGCTGTGCCTTTGCGCAACAATCGCCTCGATAAATTTTTAATGATTGTTAATTTAAATTGATATTGTTTTTTTTTCAGACGAACAATAAAACAAACTCTCTACTCAATAGATTCGACACTACGCGATCAATCACAAGCTATAGAAAGGCTATCCCGAACCGTAGAGACCCTAAATGAAATTCGAAGAAGTGACCACCGTCCACAAAACGTGGGCAGAGTGCCTGCTTCCCACTCGTGGGACTTATTTGGGGGTTTCGTCCTAGCCATGGTGTTGCAAGCTCTTTTGAACTGGGTTTTCTATAAAGACTGAGTGTTGCCATTGTAAAAGACCAAAATTTATTTTAGAAAAAAAATGTTTTCTCATTTTTGGACATTTTTGCCATTGTAAAAAATCCAAATTATGTTTAGCATTTTTTTTTATTTCCGGATTTTTCTTTTTTGTGATTTATTGAAAGGCAATTCCGTACTGTACAACCCCTATTGTAAGTGAATTCAAGGAGTAATAATTGAAGATTTTGTCCTGGCCATGGTGTTGCAAGATCTTTTGAAATAGGTTTTCTGTAAAAATTGAGTGCTGCCATTATAAAAGACCAAATTTTGTCCAACAAAAAATCATTGTTTTTCTGGCTTTTTTGTATAACAAAAATGTTTCTTTTTTTTATTTTTTTGCGCTTTATAGGTGACAAGCTCGTTATATAGAAAATCTTATATTACAGAATTCCTAGCCATGGCAAGCTCCGTTAAACTTTACGTTCTATAAAGACTAAGAGCTGCCATTGTAATAACCAAAATTTCGTTTTAAAAAAATGTTTCTTATTTCTGTATATTTTTTATTCTTTTCATTTTCATGACTTATAGAAATGCAATCTCGTTATGTAGAGACCCTATTCTAAAAGAGTTTCCTCCTAGCCATGGTGTTGCGAGGCCTTTTGCGTTCGGGTTTTCTGTAAAGACTGAGAGTTGCCATTGTGAAGACCAAATTCTTTGTTTTAAAAACGTGTTTTTTTGAATAAGTGGTTTTTTGTCTGTTTGTGTGTTTTCTGGGTTGATGGATTGGATATAAGTATTATAATTAAAATTTAATAGGTTATGTGAAATGGTAATAAAATAATTAAGCAGCTTTGTAATTTTTTTATCATAAATATTTTGTTTTTGTCTATATGAAACACATGGACAGACAAAATGGCTGCCAACTTGCCTATGACTTTTAAGATATATATTTTATTTAGCCTTTAGCTTAATTTTTGTGTTTATTATAATATATAATATTAAAAAAGCTCGAATTATAATCTCTGTTACTTTTTTTTTTTGGAAAATTTTCTACCTGAATCACAGTCCACTTTGCAGACTATTAAAAAAAAGCAAGTAAATTTATATATTTTTTAAACTTAATCAGCTATAACAGTTAATTTAAATATAAACTTAAGATGTTATTTTTTACATCGCTGAACAAATTTTGATATATTTTTTACTCTTATATTTAAAAAGTGGACTGTGATTTTTTTCATCCATTTTGACATTTATGTGGTCCAATTTGATTTTGGCATATTTTTGTGTTATAAAATGATTGTTAAAGTAAATTTCACGTGTAAACATATATTTTGTGATTATTTAAGTTATGGCAACCCCCTAAGGCAATAATGATTATTAATGTTTTTGTTTTGTATATTCTTCAAATATTAATTGGTAAAATAAATTTAATTAAACAATTCGCTTATTGTTTGACATTTAACATATTTCAAACTATGTTGCCATATTTAGTTTATTTGTACAGATTTTATGTAAATAATTACAAATTTAAATATTCATGTGAAATTTTCTTAATAATTAATTACCTATAATAATTCAAATTCTATTTTCTATTATATGAAAGGGCTTTAAGCGACAATTCTAATATGAATTAGAAGGACAATGTTGCCATTTTCCGTATATTGCAGACGTTTTTGACCTACACCTTTTAAAATTCTTGCATCCTCACGTATTATATATATTGTTGTTGATTTAATTATCTATTATATCAAAAAGATAAATAATATTATATGCAAAGTTTGTACGGCTTAGATTTTCTTTTAAAATACTAAATATTGTCATATTCATTTTTTATGGCAAAAGGTATATATTCAATATGATTTTCTTAAAAAGTGTTTAACACTAAAATAAAAGTGATATTTAAATAAAAATATTCGTATTTTCCTAAAATGAATGAAAAAAATATGTAATAACATTTTTATTTAAATGACTATCAAACACCGATGATTAAATCAATACACTATATATAATAAAAATAAACTAACACAATCCTTTTATCTTTCCTAGTTATTAATTAGATTTTTGATTTTAATCTGCAATATGTTTTTTAATTCGATGGGAACTCTGAAGTATTATCATCGACACTTTTGACAGTATCCCGTCAGTGTTGCCATTACTCAAGTATTAATTTCTACTAATTCCTACTAAATACTAATTCCTACCACATCGTAGATTTTTTTTGGCTATTTCATTCGAAATATCTATTTATTTATTCGCGTTTAGATAAGATCCTTAGATTGTTGATATTTTTGTTGTTATATCCAGTGAATATATATTTTTTTCCAATTTACATGGTGTTTTTATTTGCAAATCACGGTAATTTTTTTTTCAACTTCACGCTGTGCAGAAGCTTATAGCAACGTAGGCAGAGGAAACTTGGGAACCTACAAACGTACGACTGTGCGACGGTTGTGGGTTCGATTCCTACTGATGGAGAAGAAATATTTAATATTTTTATATCCTCGCTCCGGTAACGAGATCAAATGCGGCGTTGAGTCCCGCCATTTAACACGCAATGTCTCTAGAATAGGCGAAAAGTGGGCAACATAAGTATCTTAATATTAACTGAACGGAGTCTTTTAAACCGAACGGAGCCCCATTTGCCGGGCAGTCCAGAGAGCGAGCGGGGCTGTCAAAGTGTAGGTGTTTTTGTCCTCTCGATTGGTTAGTGCGGCGGTTGAATACAAGGCGATCAACCCGAGACTGCTTTGGGTTCGCTTCAAGCTGGGGTTAACTAGAGTATTGGTACTGGCGATTTGAACGGATGGGTCGGAACTGCGCGAAGCGGTTACGAGGGAGTGCTGGGTCAGCATGGAAACAAGAGAATAAATGAGGCTGACCGTAGCGTTTGGCGCTCCGTTCTCTCTGACTACCCCGCTAGGGATAAAGCGTGAAGTTAGTTTAGTTTTAGTTTTTTTATGTAATAAATAAAAATAAATAAAATTTAGGCCAGTTGTGGCGCAGGGGCACAAAGTCTGGCTGTAAAATCGACTGATTGTGGGTTCGATCCCCACTCGAGGAAATTAAATATTTTTTCTTTTCTTCGCTCTAGTGTCGAGGTAAAGCGCAGGGTTGAGTTCTGCCACTTAACACGCAGTGCCTCCAGAACTCGGCGGAAAATGGAGAACGGAGTGTCTTAACACTAGGTTCCCTCTGCCTACCCTGCTGTGTGTGGGATATAGCAGCAGCAGCAGTGAAACTATGTCATAAATTAAATATTATGAAATCACTAACAAAGAAATGCATAGATATTCTAAATTTTGTTTTAATTTAATTATATATTTCAATTAGTAAGAATTACTACGTTAAAAGTCGATTCTCCAGTCTAATAAAATTTGGAAAAAAATAAAAATGTTATTTTACCAAATATATTTTTTTACTGGTTTGAGATTACAAATACATGAAAATTATTATTCTTTACAATATTAATAGTTAGTATTTTGAATAATATTTTCAGTTTTCAATAAGGTGTTTTATGTAATCCCCAGTACCTCCCCTGCGGTCCGTTGAACCAATAGTTTCTTAAATCTCTCATATCATCTTCATTCCAATGATACCTTTTTGGATAAAAATGAGGAAGACGTCGCCTAGCTTCATATATACGTGAAGGAGATTGCATGTACATTACAGAATTAGCCTTAACTTTCACTTTTTCACGACTCTTTTCCTTCGGTTTCTCATGACTTTTCTCTTCGGAAGAACTTTCAGAAATAGAATACTGAATCCTTTTTCTAGATACGCTCGAGTCACTAGAGTCACTATCCGAGTCACTAACTGTACGCAGGATTTTTTTATTGACAAATTTGTTGAAACGTCTCATATCGTTTCTATCGATTGATTGGACTTGGTGTTCAGGATTGACAATTTTAAATATAATTTTTCGTTTCCTATCAGCATCTTTATTAGATCTTAATAAATCATTGATATCTATGTAATCTTGAGAGAAATTCTTGCTTCTACTCCGGTGGTTGATGAAAATTTCTGGATATATTTCGAAATAGTCATCGTCGTTTTCCAAATTAGGTCCAGGTCCATGATGTTGGGATCTCTGATTTCGCTCAATCAAATCGATTATACAACTAAGTTTGTTTTTTACATCCTTATTTCTTGATATACAAACGTTTACGGCGGCTTGTTGTGGACCTTTCTCACGTTTTATTAAATTTATAGCTCGATTTAGAAGTTCTGATCTAGTTGTAGTGTCTTTTGGATTAAAATTATCTTCTAAATCAATTTCCTTTAAATGTATTCTTGGAGATGCATTTATGAAACGTACTGTGAAGTTAGAAGCAAATGAAAAAGAAAATAATTGATTAATAATTGACAACATTTATTGACATAGTGTACATAAAAGGTGGTGAGCTTAAAACCGCTTGAAAGAAATACCTACTTTACTGGTGATTGGATTTAAGAAAAAATATATTGGATAGGCTTTTAACTATAATACTCATGTTGACACCCTTGCCCTTGATCTTGCGTCGTGATTTGCTCTATAAAGTAATGTTAATAAAATTTAAACGTAGCGGGACTCGAACCCGTCGCCTGGAAACCGACCAGGCGCTTTCAAATTTTTATACTTTTTCACGTACGTATTAAAATTATTAACGTTACAGGCTATACATGGTCAGAGCGCTTAGAATGTGCCATATGCCAAACACAACTCTTACACAAAAATATATTACAAACTCAAAGTCAAACCAAAAGAAATAGTTGCTGTAACATTTTTGAGAAAAATAATAAGATTGAATGTATGACGTGATTTCTATATGACGCGGCTGAAGCCGCAGGTTAATACTAGCCATACAATAGAAAAAAACATAAACCTAACAAAAATCTTAAATTCAAAATACGTACAATTGAAGTAAATAATAAATACAGCCACAGTCATTTGTTTAAACATTTTATAAAAAGTAACTAAAAATGACTACATCTAAAGCTATAATGTAACCAGATTTATTCATGGTGTTATTTTATTTCTTTATATATATTCAAATACTTTCGTCTATTTGTCTGTTTGTCAGTTTGTTTGTTCATTGGAAGAAGAAGAAGACGAGATTAAAGATAAACCTATCCTACTTCCTACTAATATTATAAATGTGAAAGTGAGTATGGATCATTAAAATTTATGATTTTATTGATCTTCAATCTTAGAAAATTACAATTATTTTATTCTACTGTCAATGCGATGTTTGTGAGTTGGATCACCAATCGCTAATGATTATATTAAAAATATTAAAAAAATAAAAAAAGATTATATAAATTACGGTCTCTGCATACCCCTTTCGTCCATTATACAACCTCTTCATACATACCCTTGGGGAGTCGTCATGTTTTTTACGTGACCTTCCTTCAGTATCATCGATACGAACGTCAACCAAGACCGAAGTCTCCTAAACTCTAACCGCTCAGAACTATAGAACTTATTATAATTTTGAATTTTAATGTTTCCAGTTTTTAAATATAATCTAAGAATAAAAAATGAGTCAAAGTAAACAAAATCTTTAAAAAATTGTTGTTAATAATACAAGAAAATCTTTGAAACGCCTCGTTGAAATGCAATTATGTTTTATAATTGCTCAATCAATTTATAGTAAAAAAATTGACTGAGTATTTAAATTTCTTTTTTTTATAGCATTTTTTTAGTAAATATTCTCGTGTATATAGCAATTGTAGGAAAACTTTCCCACGAGCGCATCTAGAAATTTTTCCCAGAAGGGGCCTGGACGTAAGAATTGAACAGATCTGTTCGTGTAAAGGTAATGTTTTAATTTTTCTAACGTTGAGCACTGACCCCTGACTCCTCAGCAGAAACCCCCACCCTCTACTTGTTCTCTACTTTTCCGCCCATTTTAACTGTATTGCACTTCACTATTGCGAGGACGTCCAAATAATTTAAATAGGGGATAGAGCTGACCAATATCGTGTCGATATTAAGATAGTTCGTAAGTAGGTAATTCTGTTGTACTAACCAACTATGTATGAGCCTATGTTACTTGACAATAAAAGATTTTTATTTTTCATTTTATTAATAATATACAAAAATCTAGATACTTATAAAAACCCGGAGAAGTCATCGTTTACCGACAAAAATTGGTCAAGTGCGAGTCGAAGTCGCTAGCTGAAGTCTGTATGCCTACCCCTACCTTCGGTTGGCTACAGTTGAGCAAAGCACCAATAGCTTCACGCTGTATCGCGCACATAGAAACTTATTACCTACTGTCCGCTGAATCTTCGCATAAAGGCACTGTGTGTTGAGTGGTGGAACTCAACGCCGCGCTTGAGTTCCACCACTCAACACAACACGGTAACGAGCGAGGAAATATTTTCAAATGAAAATAATTAATTTCCTCGAATATGAATCGAACCCACAGCCTGTTGCGATTAAAGTCACATGCTTGTGCACCAGCCCCATCAGCACTGATCTCGGTTATCCGTCACGATTTCATAAAAACACCCGGTTATTACAACGGGATTTATAACTAGTCAACAAAAGAAGGAAAAAGTTGACAAACTTAACGTGCAATGGATAAGCAAGAATTTTGCATGATATTAACTACAAATATAAGTTTGTAATTGTAACAGGTTTTTTTTGTGATATACCTTCCTGTAAAGTTAAAACTTAAGTAAGTTCTCACTTTTTGCAACATTTCATAATTTTAGATAACCAAGAAATAACTACAGGTTTTGATTATGAAGCGATTTTCATAATTTGCAGCACAAACATTCGTATCTTTTGGTTGTGTTGACTAAGAAGTTAGATTTTTCTCTTTGCTCTAAGAAACTGTGAAACTGGATATTTGATATATGTTTCAATTTTTCTTTCATTTCAAAAATGGTCTTATCAAACGGACAGCACCGACAGAAAGACAAAACAAAAAAACGAAACAATCTATAAGGATTCCGTTTTTCCTTTTCACGTACGGTACCCTAAAAAGAAAGAGCAACAACAAAAAAAATAGTTTATACATCAGGAAAGTTTATTACAAAAGCCGATACAAAATCTCAAGACCTATAACTAATCACTTAACTAACATACAACTACATACAAATATATTCTATGGACACTTCTCTAAAGAAACACGAAATTGTTTACACGTTAAAGATTTTTGATAAAAAAATATTTAAAAAAAACTTCTATTAAAATAATTTAAAAAGAAAATTGGACACTTATATAAATGAAATGAATTTCATTTATAAGACATACTTTTTACAACAAGAAATAAAAACCAGTCACTAAGTTCTCTATGAGGCCCTGCTCCCCTCTGCTTAAACAGAGAAAAGAGTGTTACAAGAGAACGAATTCCTCTTTGTCTATATATAAACAACACATAAGAGCTCATTTATATTATTTATGAATTTAAAATTTAGCTTCAAGCTGTATCCCGCACATAACATAGGTAGGCATCTTACACTCCATTCTCCATTTTCTCCGAATTATGGGCGCATTACGTGTTGAGTAGCGGAATTCAACGCTGCGCTTTGCCTCGACACCAGAACGAAGGAATAAAAATATTAAATATTTAATTACCTCGAATTATAGTAAAACGCGACGATGTAGTTTCGATTCCCACTCAGGGAAATAAGATATTATTCATATTTTCATTTCTTTTTTTCGCTCAGGTACCCCGATATTGAGTTTCGCCACTCAATAAGCAATACCTCGGAATTTCGATGGATAGTGGCAAATGGTTCCCCCCACCTACCCTGCTATATGCGGGATACAGCGTGAAGCTGACAAAAAAAATTCATAAAATCTCCAACATGTAAGCAAAAATAACTAAATCTAATTTACACTAAACGAAAGTATAGAGTCAAGTCCATCTAGAGTTAGAATCTAAATTAAATATTTCGAATGGCAAGTCTAATCAGCAACGTCGATTACACAACCGAGTTTTGATACATTACGAATTAAATGGTCGGAGTATTATTCTAATTTTAGTTTGGTTAACTAAATCTAACTAGATTAGATTCCAAATATAACTAGGTACACCCTTGATTAGATTAGACCTAAATCTAGATTAGACCCCAAGACCAAGTCGAACTAAATTTGACTTGAAGGTCTTAGTTAAATCAGATCGAAATCTAACTAGATTAGACTCCAAATCAAACCAGGTTAGATTGGACTCAAATCCAGATTTAATTTAGTCAACCACGACCAAAAGTACAAAGTTAGAAAAATCTATTCATATACATACATATAAAAATTTCATGATATATATTAAAAAAATATACAAAAGTTACATTTCCATCTAAATTTTGATCATATCTAAAAAAGTTTCTTTGATGAACCATACATTTTTAGACTAAATATAAATCTAATTCACATATTAGTAATAAATTCTGTAAACACATATATTTTGCTAAAGTATGTATTTTTAAGTGAACACTTACGCTGAACTAGTTTTAAGAAGTGTATGGATCATACAACTGATATTTTGCATGAAAATTTAAATAATGATTTAAAAATGACTGAATTTTACAATTAATTTTTGAATGTTTCAAATGTTTACAATTAAAGCTTTTTAATTAATATTAGTAAAGAGAACGGAGAAATATGTCACATAAAGTTAATTTCAATATTCATTTTTCAATTGTACATCAAATATTTACGTATTTATTTTTAAATACGTCAAAACTTTAAATAATTTCGCAATTCACCTTAATTAAAACTAAAATCTAGATTAAAAAACTAAAATTGACTAAAAATCATTTTACGTATGTTTATATGTAAATTTGAGTTTTTATAAAAATGTTTTTTAGTGTTATGTAGAAAATCGATTAAAATTGATATTTATTAAAATCGATTTTGTACTAGAAATACTTAAATTTTAATCAATTCTCTTTAATAAAACTAAGTAAAGTTTATTTATTCTTACATTAAAGATTAAGCTAAATAATAAATTATTTAGAAAGTAATCTAAGAGACAGTTTTTTTATCTGTGTTTAGAGTATTAGAATTTTTTGATTATTTTTTTTAATTTAAATTGATTAAATTGAAATTAATCAGTAACATTAGCTAAAAAAATAATATCCAATATCTCAACTAAAATACAACTGTCTCTTTGATTATTAATTTATATATGTATAGGAATTGTATGAGCGCTTTAAGAATAATCACTAAGTATATGTTTATGTTAGAAAGAGATAAATATTGGATTCATATAATAAAACCGGTCAAGTGCGAGTCGGTCCCACCCATCGAGTGTTATCGGTGTGGCTATTTTATATTTGTGTGACTGAGTTTAATATTGTATTTTATTATAAAAATTCAAAATTTCATAATAAATATATATTAGTGCGTGAATAACTGTGATGTTATAGTGAGTTAATGGTAACGAATGTTCATACATTTATTCTACGAAGGCAGCGATATAACTAATATACGTTAAAATGGCCTAGACACGCTTAAGAATATTATATATTTAATGATTTTCTCAGAGAAAACTTAGTGTAAGTGTAGCATCTCGTTTTGCCTGAATATCAGACAGTTGAATAGTGGAACTAAAACAGTATTTTTCAAAATTTTTGCATTTTAATTTTATCTTAAATCAACAAGAAGGTCGCATTCAACAAAAAGGTTTATATATATTTAAAATGGTCGTCTACGTATAGTCGTATAACATTAAGCGTGTACAGGCCGCTGTATACTACAGAATATTTGATACTTTTATAATTGAAATATCAAATGAAATACAGATATACGTGACATAAATATGTATGTAATATATGTAAATAGATAAATAAAAACGACAAACGTTTAACTACAACTGTTAAGTATTGACATCAAACAAAAATATTGTATATAAATTAATATGTCTTTTAAATTAATTTAAAATATAATATTTTTGTTTTACAATTCCAAAGTGCTATAACCTTTAAAATAAACATAAATGTTAGAATATATATTTTGTTAATATTAATTAATAATGGAAAATGATTTTTATGAAAATTAAATTAAATTTTGCAGTACATACATAAAAATAAATAAATTTAATCCCCTCGTCTGTTAACAGCGTTAAAGTACGCTAGCAAGTCGGCATCCGCTCTGGATACCCACGCGGCGTTTAACGCTATCGTATCTAACGCTAATGAGGCCCCGTGCTGATCTCCAAATAGCTCTTTGAACTGAAAGTAGGTAATTAAGTAAAAAATATTAATTTGAATTAAAAATATTGTTTATTTGAAAGAAAATAAAGCTACTGAGAACTTGCCAATCTGTATTATTATATATTTAGTATGATATTTCTAATTAATTATTAATATTTCTTTTAAATATTCATTTCTATAACTACATCCTCTGCAGCCACAAGCATACGCAAATACAAGTAAAACGACACTTAAAAAGGTATCGTAATATATTTATTATATATTATATTGTACTAAATAATTTTATTTATTTTACGTTAAGCTATATAACAAATTAAACGAGGGAGCCCTTAGAGAGAGAGGAGGATGTAGACTTTTCAAATTTTCAAAGCTATCTGTTATTCTTTACTTCTCTTACTCTAGAAAGTAAAACAATTTAATAAAATATTTACTCTATAATAATCTCCAGGTTGGTGTAAACATCGTGCGGCCGCTTGTAACGCCTCCGACGGTAACGTTGTTATGTTCAATATCCGCCATATTCCCGCTGCGCCGCGCCATCTTGGAATAATGGAAATTTTAAAACTTTTGTACTTATTTAAAGGCTAAAACTGTTTACAAATAGCAATAAAATATTTTAAAATAAAGCTAAGGCGCTGAAATCTTAACTAATTATAACAACAATAAAAATAATATAAAAGAGAAAGACAAAAATAATTATTTATTTGATATTTATAAAAAAATGTTTTGACAAATAACTCATTTACCCTCATGAGGATCGTACCGTCAAATTTACTCTTAAACGCTGTGCCAATAAGACAATATGTATGTATGTATGTATTATACAAACCTACAAACTCCTGCACACAACGCGGTCACCCACATCTTCCACTCGCGCCCTCTCTGCGCCTCGCCCGATAACACCGTGTAAGCGAATCTAAAAGAAAAAAAAACAAAAAAAAAATTAAATAACCTCAGAATAAAAGTCAACTAATATAAAGTCATAGTTGGTTTTTTAGTAAAACAAAAAACAATAGCATTTTGGGTTAGGTCACTTTTACAGGGCAAGATTGATTTTCTTTTCTATAGGTTTCTATAGGTCTATAGGTTTCTTTTCTATATTTGTGATCTTAATATATAGGTCGAATTTTACTGAAAATATTTCTATTCTTTTCACCCGAAGAATTCACGTCTTCGAGTGGAAGTCGAACAAATAACCGTGTGGTTTACAGTCAGATGCAGTACCATCAGCGCGTTGATCCTTGTGCCTACTATGTGCGGAATACAGTGTAAAGCACTAACCTATACAACAACCAATCATCCTCAGCTGACGACAGGGCGGAGAGTAACGCGGAGTGTTTCAACACTGGTCTCGGAGCTCTATAAGAAGCTAGTAGCGTCCTCCAGCAAGCACGCCACGCGGTTTCTCCGTGATGACGAATACCTGCTGTGAAGGCTGCCTGGAAGAAACCAATTCATTTTTAGCCCCCGACATCATAGCTCCCAAGCGGATGAACCGACTTTGATTTACTTTTTTTTGTTTGAAAAGCGACTTAATAGAAAGCCACGATCCAAGAAAATGTGTTCACTAAAAAGTTCAAAAACATCACGTGATTAATGGACGGCCTTTCTTACAATTCGTATTAATTGACGAGAAACTTAATCTTCTCTGTCAGTATCTATATCAAAATCTAAGTCCTACGTTCTCATCAAGCTTCGTAATAATAAAGTAAAACTTTATAATAATACGAAAATGCCAACCTCTTGGTATATATCCGGTATCGTTTCATTTTCGTTCATCCAAGCTTCAAATAGTTCCAAAGCCTGATTGGTCACATTCTCATTTCCCCACTCCACTCCCGCTGTTAGAAGAGCTCCACTTAGCCAGCTGCAGTAAAGAAGTATTGAATTATAAATATATTTTAATATTAGTAAGTTTACTCTCACTTAGGAGAATGGATTATTATTTATTATTATATTAATTTCTTCGCACTGGCCTACGCAAAACTGTGGCATTAAGTTCCGCTATTCAACTCGTGATGCCTCGAAAATTCAGTGAAAAGTGAGGAACAGAGTGGGTTAGCACTAGGTTCCATCTGCCTACCCTGCTATATGCGTGAAACTAAAAAAAGATTTTTTGGAGTTTCTGCGCCATAGTCAAATTTAAAACTTAAAACTTAAAGTCAAAGTCAAAGTCAAATAATTTTATTCAAAATAAGAAGTTACATGCTTCATTTTTTGAACGTCAAATAATTTACCAGCAGTTCACTAAAATTAATGCCTCAGACCTGAGAAGAACCGGCGCAAGAAACTCAGCGGGACTTATTTTTTTAAAATCAAGTAATATACTTTCAACTTTTAAGCATTTCAATAACTATTTTTCCTTTTAAGCTGTATTTTTCCGTTTTGCTATACTTACAGCTGATCCTCATCAATCCCAGGATCTAACAACTCCTGATTAGAATATAGAGCCAGGGTCGGAGGAAGAGTGCTCAATAACTGCTGGAGATGAGGACCTGATGCTGCCACTCTGAGCAGTTCCCTCCACCAGGAGAGATGTGTCACTACCACTCTCCATACCGCCCAGTGACGTTCTGTTGTTAGATGGGCTGGAATGTTAGAAAAAATATATGATATTTACTTTTTTTTAAAGTAAACCAGATATTATAAAAAATATATGATTCTTATTTTTCATTCATGAAATTTTGCGATAGTAAATTAAACCTAATAATTAATGTAGGGAACTATTATTTACATTTATAGTTTATTTAATATGTGTTATTTATATATTTAAATATTGTAATTTACTTATTTATCATTTATATACAAACAAAACAACTAATTTAATTTATGTATTTTATAGTAGGTAAGTATTCGTATTCAGTTTATTTATATGAAAGCGCTCGCTGCCGTCTTCCGAACTTGTAAGGTGTTCCAATATTTACGCCTACCCCCTTGTCGACGGCATATTTTATTATAACAGTCGATGCTTGCCACTCGATGCGCTTTCCATACGTTCCTTTGTTTTCTTTATTATTTCCTTCCAAATCAGTATTTATTTTGTTCTCTATTACATATATGTTTGTGGTTAACTTTTGTATAAACTGTGTCGTGATTTACTATTTGTGTTTAAATTATATGTACTTTAAAGTGGTATTGAACATACTCAGTGTAAACCGTAAGTGAACTTTTATTAATCTCCATCAACACTATATTTTTATTGAATTTAAAACCGGTTGAGAACAATTATTAAAACAAAAATGTATTCCATATTTCTGTAAATATATTATATAAAGGAAAATAGTTATTAAGAAACGAATCATCTAATGATCCAAGGATTAGTGTTAATGTGGGTAGGCTGGTCCGCGCATACCCTAGAATAGTCTAGTGTACGTCTTAGATATTTTAACAACAAAAAGTTATAACTATTAAAATTAAAAAAAAACAACCATTTTACACGAACAGATATACGTCTATGATGATGCATGGTGTCCGTGTATCAAAAGGAGTGTGACTATAAGCGTGATGGTTGTGGGTTTGATATTAATTCAGGGAAAAGATTCAGTGTTTTATTTTATTTAGCCTAACGTTTTATTTCACTCATAGTAGGGCAAACAGAGTTCCCTCTACCTGGGGAATGAAATGGCGGAAATCAACACCGAGCTATACCTCGTTACCAGAGCTACTATTAGAATATAAAATATTTCATTTCCTCACAAGAGAATCGAACCCACAACCCGACGTTATACACTCGCACGTTGTGCCCCCTGCGTTCCAACTGGACTTGATGGTATTTCATATTTTATGTTTCTTAAAATAAATCAAAAGTTACATATCTTTTTTAACTTTAGCTCATCTGTTACCTCTTCTATATGTCACATATATGTAAAAGTAGGAAATAATATAAAAAAAAGCTAACTCTTACCAGCTGCTGCGATAGCTCGACTGGCTGGTAATCTCCCAGCTCGACTCAAAACAAAGGCATCGTCTAGTAAAAGAGCTCTTTCTGCCGGTTCTCCACTTTCGTACAGTTCCTCTGCTCTCTTAGCTGCTGATTCCGCTGACTGAGAACATAGACGGCCATTTTATACAAACATACTAGTTTATTACAAAGATCAAACAATTTTTTCTGCATTTCACGCCTATCGCCACTCTACGTTTAATAATTGACTGCTAAGTGAAGAAGGAGTATCTTAAAATTAAATTTTATCTGCCTACCCTGCTATATGCGGAATACAGCGTGAACTTGATGTGTTCTTTATCTCGTAACATCATATAACTATACACAATAATTGTACGTTCTAAGATTATAAATAAATTACTTTCACGCAAATGGTACTCGCGTGCTTAGATGAAACTATTCAGTAATATAGCTTACACATCAGAATCACATATATGCTACAATTTATGTAAACATTTTGCATAACTAAAAAGAGCGAAGCCGCGTTTGGGTCGCTATAAATATATAAATATTACATTTATTTCTATTTGGCGCAAAGTGGAAAACGGAAGTGTTTTAATGGGAACGGAGGACCCTACACTGGGAGTGTAGGGATCTCCGTTTCTTCTACCCTGCTATGTACATCGTGCATCGAAGAAGGTAATTTCTATTTATACGCATTTCTATACCTCCCCAACATTTCTATCTTGAGGGGCGACTCGATACAGTCCTCTCGCTCCGACGTTATATCGAACCCATTTATGTTTCCCGAGCTCCGGTATGACCACTGTGAATAGTAGGAAATGGTAGTAAATAGTAGTAGTAATAGTAGTATATGGTAGAAATAATATTAGAAAATTCTTTCAATATAGATAATGAGCTAAAAAATTATATAGTTATATTATAAAAAAATATATTTCATTTATTAATCATAATTTAAAGGAGTTAATTTAAAAAAAGTATCATTGCTTACTTTCTGTATCATTCATCCAAATCAAATAAGTGACGTTTTCCAGCCATTTCGATGCGTGTTTCGTATCGTTCACAATGTCATACCTAAACAAAAAACAATATGGTCAGTGAAAAATAAATAAGACCTTGAGTATGAATAAATAAGAGATTGAGGCAAGTCGTGGCGCAGGGGCACAAAGTGTGCCTGTAAACCGACTGGTTGTGGGTTCGATCCCGACTCGAGAAGATGAAATATTTATTTACATTTACATTTTCATTTCTTCGCTCTGGTATCGAGTTGAGTTCGGCTATTCAACACGCAATGCCCCCAGAAATTGGCGGAAAGTGGGGAACAGAGTGTCTTAATACTAGGTTCCCTCTGCCTACCCTGCTATGTGCGGGATACAGAGTGAAGCTGAAAAAAAAATTAGATTTATAATTCATTCGCTAAAACCAAGTGTATTCCACCTCACAACACACAGTATTTCGAATAAGAGAACACACAACACAAGACGGCGTGCTTGACTGTTTTCTATCTGCCTACTCTGCAGCTGAAAAAACCACTAAATATTCCCATATAAAACAACATAAATCAACTATAAAAAACTAAACCCCTAACCAGCTGAGCAAGTTTTTCTTCATACTCATCGTGATATTCTCGCTAGTACCTGCCCTTCTGTGTATCTCTTCATTGCGGATTCGATCAGCTAAGCTGACCCCGCATATCCTACGAAGAGATCGCATCTCCACAGCATTCATCTTTCTTTCATTCTTCTTCTGTAATACCCACGTTTCGCTGCCGTATAACAGAGTCGGTACCAAAACTGCATTGTGTACGGCCAAACGCGCAGCTGTGCTGACGTTTCGCCGTCTCATCAATGCAGCTAAGGCTCCGTTAACCCTGTTATCGGCAGCAATGCGTGTTTCCGCATCTATGAGAAAAACCAATGTATAATAATAATAAAAATAAATTCTTACCAAGTCCCATTTTGCAAGCTTTCCGTACTATTTTTCCACAATTTAGTAATATTTTCCATTTCTTCCTCAACGATGGGTCCTACTGAGAAAGTTACGGGAATAACCCATTTGGGCATGGGCGGAGGTTTTGTTGTCTTTATAGTTGTTGTCGTGGTTGGGAGGGGTGTTGTTGTAGTTGTTGCGTTTAAATCCTCTTCAGTTATTTCGGTGAAATTTTCTGTGGAAAATATATATTTTTTTTAATTAGGCCGAGGCCGGCCGATTTCAATATAATTTATTACAAAATTTTACACATTTATTGTGAGTTAAATGAGTATTTTAATTATTGTAATTTCGTCTAGTAGACAAAACCAACGAAAAGAGTGGCTTAGCAACAAAATTGGGTATTATTATGAAGATTTCTTAATAATACCGTCGTCCGTTGTGGCGCAGGTCACAAGGGTTTGACTGTTGTGAGTTCGATCGAATTTATTAATATTTTCATTTCTTCGCTCTGCCCTGCTACATGTGGAATTTAGCGTGAAGGAAAAAAAAGAAAAATATATATCTACCAGGCTCAAAGAATAGATCTTCGAGTTCAGCTCGAAGATCGAATGTGAGGAGGTGGTTTGAAATCACTGGTTCCGGATCCGGCGGATCTGCAGTCATTACGAATCTGAAAAGTAAGATGTAAATATAGGTGAATATACGTCTTCGAGAATAGTAAGAGAATAGCGTAGAGTAGAAAAAAAAAGAATCCATACATAAAGATGAATAATATGATATTAACCTCTCCTGCCGCAGCACGACGTCGTCGCCGGCGGCGCGCGCGCACAGCAGCGGGTAGCCGGCGCGCTCGCACCAGCCGTCCCACGCGTGCGGCGGCGCCTCGTCGCCGTCGCGCTGCAGCGCGCGCCACAGGTCCCTGCACACACACATAGAGGTTCATAAGGTTAATGATTTGATTATGATATGATTTTGAAAATTAATTTTTCGTATTATATACATTATTGGCGAAGTAAAAAAGTAAAGAACGAAATTTATCAATAAAAAATTTGCAATCTTTTAAATATTTACTAAAAAAATTAAATATTAGGATAATGATTTTAAGTATATAATTATATTAAATCAGCTTCACGCTGTATCCCCCGCTCAGCAGGGTAGCCAGAGGGAACCTAATGTTAAGACACTCCGCCATTTGCCTCGACGGTAAAGCGAAAAAGTTAAAATATAAATTTAAATAAATATTTCATTTCCTCGAGTGGGGGTCGAACCTACAACCAGTCGTGCTTACAGTCACACTTTGTGCCAATGCGCCACGACTGACCTCAATACTATAATCATATACTTCTACAAAATAAGATTATTGTATTTGTTACGAATAATATTTACTTCTAATAACTGTAAACTAGATTTTATTATCATATTTAATTTTTAATATTTTTACATAAAATATATTTAGTTTACAAAGACTCACCTAGCATCAGCGCTAGCAGCGTGGTGGTCTCTCAGTAAGCGCGAAAGCGCAGCTCGACCAGCCTCTTGTCCGGCTGCTTCTATCGCCATACTTACTATCGCTGCGCCCTAAATATTATAAAATAACAAAACATTGTATATGTTATTCTATATTATATTATTCAACCATTGCAAACAGTTTTAATTGTCAGAAAACTTAAACTTGTCAGTCCTACGGGAAGTATTCAAAATTTACGTTACTTTTAATATTACCTTGTGCAGTGAAAGTTCGTCAGTAGCGGATTCAATATCCGCTTTTTCCAATCTCGGTGATGCGACTGCTCGGACTGAATAGCTTGAATCCAATCTACAATAGGAAAACAAATAAAAATCAAAAAAGTCAGCTTCACGCTGTATCCCGCACACAGTAGGGTAGGCAGAGGGAACCTAGCTTCACGCAGTATCCCATACATAGAGAGAACCTGGGGACCTAGTGTTAAGACTTTTCCGTTCTCCATTTTCCGCTGAATTCTCGAGGCATCGAGTGTTGTGTGTTGAATGGCAGAACTTACGACTTTTGACCCGTTACAAGAGCTAGAAAATGAAAATATTAAATATTACATTCCCCCGAGTGGGAATCGAACCTATCGTTATGTTTACAGTCGCACACTTATTCTAAATTTCTCCACTCACCTCAACGCAGGTAGCACATGATCCAGTAACAGCGCGTCCTGTTGTCGCTCAGCGGGCGCTCCGCTGATGGCGGGCGCCTTCTCCCCTAAGACGGAAGTTAGGGCTTCGAGTAACCACTGGGAGCTCCACCATCGCGGGGATACTAGACCTCCGAACCACTGGATGGGAAAAAATATATTTATTGTTAGTATTTTTAATATTTTATATGCATACTCGTATACATAAATATTCGGGACGGACGCGGCGGTACAGTAGAACAGCGTCTGACTGTATACCGGATGGTTGTGAGTTCAATTTCTAATCAGGGGAATAGGTTATTATTTTCATTTTTCGCTGTGATAAAAAGACTTTGTGGGATGTTAAATTCCATTAAAAAAAAATACAATACCTGCTGTGCCAAAAGTCTAGCAATAATCTTAGTGTCACTCAGCATGGAGGGCGCTAGCGTGATCAGTCCCCATCCTTCTGAGTACTGAGACCCTCCTTCCACCACTACTATGTCTGGAAATTAAATTTTGTCATTAAAATAATATTTTTATAATTAACATCAGTTTTTGAATTTCGTGCAAATCTAAATAAATAAATTGATTGAATTAAAAGTTTAGGATCATTAACTTCATCATTGCAGATCTATGAAATTACTGATTTACCTGTAGCAATTTTAATCATCACATAGGTAAAATGTTTATTAATAACACGCGTGACGTTGAGTTCCGTCACTCAACACGCAATGCCTCCAGAATTCGGGAACAAGTGGAAAAAGGAAATGTCTTAATAGGAGTATCTTAACACTAGGTTCCGTCAGCCTAGCCTGTTACGTGCAGGATACAGCGTGAAGCCAATAAATCAATAGATGTTATACAAGCATGGGCGTAGGAAGAGAGTAGCCGTGGGCCGTGCTCAGAATAGTCTGGTGTCCACTCCAGAAATTTTACTAACAAAAAGTAGACCTCGAAAAATTTTAAAAGAACATTTACACAAGATATAGATATTTCAACTGTCAACAAACAGTAAACAACAGTTTATAAGGCGGCGTTATATTCCGCCACACTCTACGTAATGTCTTAACGAGTAGCATCACTAGGTTTTTATGGCCATCAATGTTACTTGCAACAACTTTTAAAATTGATTTTCTTAAAAATCAATCATAATTAACGTAACTTACCTATAACGCCCAATATTAATAACCTATCCAATCTCTAGATAGGATAGATATATGAAACAATCTAAGATTGACGTTGGAGATAGGTTATTAATATTGGGCGTTAGAAGGTAAGTAAACTTACCAAATTTAGGTAACGGGTAAGAAGTGTTCAACTCGAAGGCAAAAAGCTGGATAGTTTTTTGCACCCACTCTAATAATGGCCTAGAAAAAAATAATAATAATAATTTAATTATGCCTACAATAACTAATGATTTGTAAATGTTAAACTATAAGTTTAATATAGACCAAAAAAATGAGAGGGAAATTTTAGTTTTTCTTAATTTTTTATATTTATAAATTATGACTTTACGTTTATTATTTTTCTTATGTCTATAGTGTAAATTCTTAAATGAAATGTAATAATTAAAAAAAAAAACAGTAGTTATGAAATTAAATATCAGACCTATTGCATTTTATTTTTTATTTATTTACTTATACTATGTTTACCAGCAATTGTTACAATAATACTATCATATTAACAAAAAAAAAACTAAATAATTCCTTATTATGATATATTTTTTTTACATTTTTAGAATGAAGTTTACACTACTTTGAAGATAGGAAAATATGTTTAGAGAACGTATAAAAATTTGAACATAAACGAACTTGAATCTGCACCTTTTGTACGCTTGTTACATAAATAAAGTTGTGAGCGCGCGTGTATAAAAATATGTCAACGTAACTTGATGAGAACGTATGGCTTAGTGGTCAAAGCGCTTGAACAAAAGGCGTGGGTTCGAGTTCCTCTACGTTACAATTTTAAATATTTTCCCTTAGTGTGTGTGTGATTAAAACTATACAAAAAAACATAAAACTTACCCAGATTCATCTAAAATCACTTGTTTATCGCTATACAAGCTCACTTCCAGTGGCGGAGTCACTACGTCTGGTGACTCAGTGGCCAACGACGCCGGTGGCGCAGTGGCAGTGACTTCACTAGTCACTGATCTACGTTGTAGACGACATACGGCGAGCGCCATCATGTGTGGGGCCATGGGAGGTGAAGTTGCAAATTCGTCTTGCAACTTGGAATAAAAAAATATGAATTTTGGTAGAGAGAACTTAGTGGTAAGTCACTCCGTTCTATAATTCGAGACATAGTTTTTTAAGCGGCGGGATTCAACGACGTGTCTTATCAAAACGGGAAAGTAGAAATATTGTTAATGAAATCATTATCTCGGGTTACAATCGAACAAACAACCTTGGCGTTGAAAAAGTTAAAATCCTGCTATTCTCAAATTTATCAAGAATTACGTACTTGTGCTGTTGTTTATGGTGCAAAGGCAATATTTAAATAATATTGATAATAATATATAAAATTATATATTTTTTAGTTTCACACAGAAAAGTAGAGCTAAGTGTTAAATACTCCGCTCCCCACATATCCCCGTATCCTGGAGGAATTGCGGTTTTAGGGACGGAACCTAATGCCGCGCTTTGCCTCGACACCAGAGCGAAGGAATGTAGATATTAAATATAACATTTCCTTCAGTAGGAATCGATCACACAACCTGTCGCATTTACAGTCATATATATATATTAAATAGCTTATTTTAAATTCACATACATGCAAACATACACAAAATTATAACTACATTTTTTTTTTGAGAACTCAAAAACTAAATTTTAAATCATAATTTAACATTAAATTTCTAAGTAGTACTCACCAGTCTATGTCCTAAGTAAAAGCCAGCTTCTTCAGTAGCTACTATCGGCATGTTAGTCAAAGAAACATGAAACCTGAAACACAAAGTGAAACTAAGTATATACATATAAACAATTAAAATGACTATCGTTTTTGTATCTAATTTGAAATTAACCATAATTTTTATTTTTATTTATTTATTAAGATCCACCAGTGGTAATTACATTAAATAATACAGTAACAGTTACTTAAATCTAAATTGTTATAGCTAAATGCATTACCCTTTAAGGTGAATACCACATGCAATAATATTTACTATATAACCATGTATCTAATTACTTTACACAATAAAATAAACAATACATGCAAAAAAAAAAAATTAAAAAGAATCGATAATATAAAATCAATTAATTAACTACAGAGCGATAAATATAAAATTATAATGTAAAAATTTGAATGTTTAACAAAATTAAACTAATTAAAAAAAAAATTACAAATCATCAGTGAATATGACTGAAATATATTAAATACATTCCATCGCGTTTCGGCGATACTTATACAAACAGTCACCGAAAGGATCCAAAGCTTTCTTTTCGCTAACAATTACACAAAATCGAGACATAGGGGAATTATTGCCCAAAATAGACCTTCTTAATAAATATTTTTCTTTTCAATGTGTGAAATTAAAAAGTTTTCTTAATAAATATTTTTCTTTTCAATGTGTGAAATAACACTTTAAGCAATATAAAAAAATATATAGTATTGTAGTGAATATTATCTTTTAACAAAATTAATTCATAATCATAATAATAACTAAAACTATTTTATTCTATATTTACATTATATTCTTACACTACGTTCTATTTTCAAATTTACTTAAAACTAAAGTGTTAATATTTATATTTATTAAAATCATCCACACGCAGCGCATTCGCATGACAAACTTGTTTCGAGTTTTTTTGCTGTGCGTGACGTAGCCTGCTTGCTAGCTACGGGTAAAGAGTCGGCTACTATCGCTTGCGACGTTCACTTGTTTAAATATTGTACTCATTGCTTGTATTCAATTTTAAGCCTTATCTTCTTGCTAATACGTATCTGTTTCGCTTATTTATTTCTTTTAGTATTTC
>JAATLQ010006331.1:16139-28545 GCA_013421005.1 Heliconius erato x Heliconius himera | reverse complement strand
CACAAGAATCCCGTAATAAGGAGTATCAAAAATTTCGCCTACATCATGCCAGAAAGTGCTCTCAATCAGCTACAAATGAGAATGTATTTCATACTCTTCTCTACACATCAGATCCATACATTTCCAGTCATAGAAAGACATACGAGTATAGCAAAAGTGTGAAGGCACTTGATGAAGATACCCTAGATCTTTTAAAAGTGAATGAACTTATTATGGATCCCGAAGTTCACCAAGTATAAATAAAAAAAATATACTCGTTATGTAATATACATTCATTTCTAATATTATTCTACTTGTAAATCAATTTTTGTAAATTTTATATTTTATTAACTAAGTATTATATGTGTAATCATAACTATTAATTTCTTACTCAAATAGATAACAGCTTAAGAAACATTGTTTATTAATAAACTAATTTAATAATACATTTTTATTACTACTATAAGTAGTGTGGACTAAGGAAATTCAATAATCTTTTTTTCATTATTTTTTTAATATATTTATAACTCAATAAAAGTATAATATCTTAACTTTATCTTAAGCGCAATTTTATACTTTATGCTTATGCAAAAATTCAATTGTTTATCTTAACAAATAAAAAAGTTATTGATTTTTGATCTGAAACGGACCTCGATTGCCCATAGTGCGACCGTCCACTAACTACTAATTCGTGAGGCAATGTGTATAACTTTCAGTGGCGAAATACAATGCCACGCTTTGTCTCGTTACCAGAGTAATGAGAAGAAAATATTAAATATTTTATTCTCTCGAGTGGGAATCGAAACTACAACTTGCGTCCCTACGCCACGACGGCCTCATACGATCACATTATACCTTTTGAAGTGTTTTTTTTAATATTTTTATACAATAACGATGACTAACAGAGTTTTACTTACAAATAAATAAAAAAAATGTATTTAAATTACTTTAACTTTTTACAAAATCCATGTACAAACATAATAAACGCTGCGTATTTTCTTTAACTATATAAAATAATATCGAAGGAAAATCTCAATAATATTCCCGAAAGAAACTGGAACGGAGCAAGACTCGCTTGAAATGTCTCGAAACTGAACGAGTCAGTCGCGAGCACTAAACAAAAGAAGTGAACCGTGAGAGGTCAATAGCTACGAGAGCGATATCGTCGCCTATAAACCGCTGCCCCCATTGCTTGACACTTGACACTTTATGACGTCTATTTCGGTTAGCTTTACGATACAGATTTGGTATTATATTCTTTTTCAATGATATAGACAAAATAAGAAAATAATGAAATATAATTCTTTAACATTTATTCATGTTGTCATTGAAAAATTTCATTACATTGAATATTAACAAAAAATTACAACGGATAAAAAAAATTACCTAATACAAAAATACATTTATTAAAATACATTTTTTTTTAATATTTATTATTTACGTTAAAATATATTTAGATCTGGAATATAGTACATCCCTATTAATATGGACAGACTTTAAATAAATATGCTTTCACCAATATAATATACTACACAAATAAACAACTTACAGAGTTATTCAAACGCAATCCCTTTACCGCAATAATTTAATTAACAAATATTGGCAACAGTGAGGTATGTTAAACTAAAAAGTAAAGTAAATACGGATGCTTATATTTATTTTCCGGTAGAATGAAAATCTCATAACACTTGAACATGTATAAAACACGTCCGCTTGTTACCGTCCAATCGTTCGTTCACCGATACACATTCGTTCTTCCGGACGTTTATTACTGCCGGCGTCGTGCGTCGCTCGTTTCTTTATTCATTCATTCGCTCGCTCCGTCGGTTATGAAATCCCAATATGGCGGCCGATTAATAATTGACACAAAAGCTTCGGGCGCGTAAAGTGATTTACATCGTTTTAACGACAGAGTTATGGATCGGATACAAGAGATACCTACCGAATCCAATTGAAACGCTAATAAACTTACGATGAATGGTTATGTAGTCTGTAGCGTGCTTTTAATTGCTTTATGTGTGGTCCAGCCACTACTTTTTAATTAAATATATTGTTGTATTTTTTCTTTTTATTATGATTGTTAAGTATAAGCACGGGACAGGTGAAACGACGTGTAGCTTGATACGCACTGATTTTATTCCCGCCTCTCGGCACAACCTTCGTAGTGGGTGCAGCCACTATTTTATTATGAATGTAGCCTCTATATAGAATCATTATATATATTATTAAATCTTCATCAGCATTAAAAGTTTTACTATAATATATTTTGTATATCGCCTTTAAAAAAATTAGGCCAGCCATCACGCATAGGCACAAAATGTGACTGTAAAAGTGTCGGAGTGTCTTAACACTAGGTTCCCTCTGCCTTCCCTGCTGTGTGTGGGATATAGCGTGAAGCTGATTTTTTTTATTTCTTTATTAAAAAAACAAACGTTCAAAACCCGATTAACTAATTTCTTTTGGAGTCAGTATAAGTTTTCGTATAATGTGACGCTATAGTATGCACCTCGACAGGCAAACTTCTGCCAACAGTAGCACCGCTCTAATTTTCACAGTAACAATACAAATAGCTCCAAAAGCTCCCGCAGTGATCACATCTTTTATCTCAAGCAACAACTGTAGCTCGAAACAAGCTAAAATCCCTATAAAGTTTTATTTTTATTAGTATTTAGTGGGCAAATGGTAATATTTAGAATAGGAATAGGGAATGCTAGAAACTTTTTCTTTCATTCTTAAAGTGTTATTCCACACTTAGGAAAGAAAAATACTTATTAAGAAAACGTATACAAATTTGAACGTAGCGGGATTTGAACCCGCGCCTTTTTCTTATTAAGTATTAATGCTAGAAACTATCGTGTATTAACAACGACACGTTTTTGTGGGCACCGCAACGTTCCTCTGCTTTGCGGCTGACAACAGTGCCAGGAGTGCGCTGTGAAGCACCCAATTAGCGGCGCACGACCGCGGCGTTAACATACACGCGGCTTACACGTTGTTTTGTTAAATTTGAAAATTACAAGTGTAATCGCACGGTCGCTGGAAATTTGGAAAGTAGAATTTCTGTTTCTATATGATCTAAATTCAAAACTTTAAAGCTAAGTACTATGTATGTTAATTGGATATTTTGGTTGTTCCCTTCACTTTTTAGGTCTGTAGTAAAATCTAATTGAATTTGTGTTATTTTCGTTTTCGTTTACAGCTCGTACCCTAGTGCCGCTTAAAACAGCATTTTAAAATTGTATGTTATGAAAAATAAAACGGATAAACGACCGTTTTTGATGTCGACACGCTCGCGGCTTCGCCTGTATGTACCGCACTATTAGAATTACTTTCGTGATCTAATAACCTTATCATTTTAAAGTCAATATCTATCTATACAATGACAGCCAAAGTTTCAGACAATTCAATAAAATAATTTTTTGAAGCGATGCTATCGCATATTTTTTTTATATTGACATTTTTTTTTAAGTATGAATCGATTGAAATAAAGTAAGCATAAGACTTTAAGGGAAGCTTTTTTAAATAAAATATTGAAAACTATATTCAAATCGGTTAAGCCGTTCCTAAAATTAGTGTCAAAAAGGCAAACATTAAAAGTTACCCAAAGCAATGTTAAAAATAATTATTTTGGGCTCTATTACATGGATAAATATTTCCTGTAATAACAGATTTTTTTCATATATCTTCTATGTAGGTCGGTCGTGGCGCAGAGGCACAAAGTGTGCCTGTAAAATCGACTGGTTGTGGGTTCGATCCCCATTCGAGGAAGTGAAATATTTATTTATATTTATATTTTCATTTCTTCGCTCTGGTGTCGAGGCAGACGTGGCGTCCAGTTCCGCCACTCAGCACGCAATGTCTCCAGAATTCGGCGGAAAGTGTGGAATGGAGTGTCTTAACACTAGGTTCTCTCTGCCTACCCTGCTGAGTGCTGATACAGCGTGAAGCTGATTTTATTTTTTTAATTTTTTTCTATGTAGAGACAACTTTGAGATCCAGTTTTATTACAGTAGTAGGGGAGCCGAAGCGGGAACTTTGGAATTTGCTAAATCGCAGCAGATTAATATACTGGGAGATTCCTTGTTCTCGGTTGAGTACTTCCACCAAATATGAATCTGTTACATTTGACTGCATTCGTAAAAAAAATGATCATTTAAAATTCTTGATCGCGTCAGATTAAGGTAGAGTAAGTTAGTTACATGCTAAATCATGTATATTCCACTAATCTGACAATTTGAACGTGACGTAAAGAAGGGGAAGGACTATAAAGTTGTAAATAAAAACGTTATCTCAACATTCTCGAGCGTGGCTTTTTTATTTTATTTCGAAGGGAATCATTCAAGGATTACGAAAAATATATAATCTGACGAATTCCACAAGCCGAAGTAATAATAAAAATTGATCGATAAAGCTTAATGCAGCTACGGGTTGCCTATATTCCTCTCTCCGTCTTTTTATTCCTCTCTCACCCTTTCTCTATCTATTACACCCTTACTCATCGATGAAGATAATAATTTAAAAAAATACTTCAAAAAACATTTTTTTATGATTATTTTCTTATAAATACAAATATTCTACTCCAAACATATTTTCTTTTATTTACGCGCTAAAACGTGCAAAATTTGATGACTTTAATGAACGTAATATAAGACAAGAGATAAGGATATATTGGCAAATAAGCTTCAGAATTATAGAATTATTTGTGAAGAGGCAATAAGCTCGATCGGTGCTTTGAATAGAGATATATGAGTGAATTACCTCTCGCTGTAGGATATAATTGAGAACTCAGTCGTACAACCAATTCAACATTATATAGCGAATTAGAATAGAGACCAATTGTGGCAGGGGTACAGGCTTATGACTGTAAACGCAGGTTGATTACAGGTTGTGTATTTGATTCCCTCTGGAAGAAATTAAATATTTAATATTTTCATTTCTTCTTTCTGGTGCCGAGGTAAAGCGGGGCGTTGTGTCCTGCCACTCAACACGCAATGCTTCAGAATTCGGCGGAAAATGGGTAATGGAAATATCTTAATGGGAACGGAATGTCTTGAAACCCTCTCTCCCTCGCCGTCCATCTGCCTACCCTGCTGTATGCAGGCTACAGCGTGAAGCTGATTTGATGAAAATAAACATAAATTATTTAATGTATTCCATTCTCAAAATGTTTTCCAAATGGGTTCGACTGTTTGTACTAAGAGCTTTAAAGTGTAGTGTGGGCTTTGTCTACAACATCCGTACAATTCCTAAATTTGTGTATCGAATAATATATTTAGTCAATACAGAAGGAGAAAGTTTAAAAATAAATATACTTTGAATTTTTTATTTTAGAAAGATAAAGCTAAGTTACCTTTAGTAAGACTTTATAAAATATTTATTACTAAAGTTGATATATTATAATTAAGACAAATATTCATTTATATTCAGACGTCAATCGATCATTTCCAAATTTGTTGATTTATAGCAATTTATAAAAAGCCGATCTAACCTTTAAGACCCCTCTAGTGACAATAATCTAAATAATCTAAATCAAATTATATACAATCTGTAATGTACTGAGTGTTCGACAATTGTTTATCTTGCAAGCTATTTTACGGAAACACAAAAAAATATTTTACAACCCGGATAGTGTAACTTTGAAACGCAGAGACGATAAAGTCTGTCAAATTAAACATCGACATTTAGCCTCTTCAAATAAACAGTACTATTATTTATGCCCAACGCTATATAATAAAGTTAATGAAAAATTTAGAAACCACCGCCTAACCCTACGAAGGTGTAAAATTGAATTAAAAAATTGGCTTCTAACATTAAATTATGATGACACAGAAAATCTTATCCGTATCCTAACTATATGAGACTTAAATTACAAATGCATACATAAGCACCCACACACACACACACGCAAACACAAACACACACACACACACAAACACCTACGCATATTTTTATTTTACGTTACTTTATAATAATAATAATTATTATTATTTTTTCTATTTTTTTCTAATTTTGCTTTGTTTCATATATATATTTCAAACAGTTAGTAATTTATTTTTTGATATTAAGCAACGCTTGTGAGGTGGGCGTTAATAGCCGCGACACAATGTTTCACTAATGCGGTTATTATCGTACAAATTGTTTCTTGTATAACTTTGCTAATATGTTTTAAAATAAATAAATAAAAAAAAAATATTTTGTTTAAGTATAAAATACATTTATTTCACTGTTGAATAATAAATAATCAAAATAAAACACATAAGATAAATCCATACTTCAATATTTAATAATTATTCAAAATTGTGGTATAAAGGTCATACAGCAGAAATTTTTAATAATATCATTAATGGGTATGTTTGAATCGCTACTAATAATCAGCTTCACGCTATATCCCGCACACAGCAGGGTAGGCAGAGGGAACCTAGTGTTAAGACACTCCGTTCCCCACTTTCTGCCGATTTCTGGAGGCATTGTGTGTTGAGTGGCAGAACTCAACGCCGCGCTTAACCTCGACACCAGAGCGAAGAAATGGAAATATAAATTTAAGTAAATATTTCATCTCCTCGAGTGGGGATCGAACCCACAACCAGTCGGTTTTACAGTCACACCTCGTGCCACTGCGCCACCACTGGCCTCAATCGCTACTACTGTAAATAAAATTTAAAAAATATAAAATTCAATATAATTTTAGAAGGTTAATCCGAAAAACTTAATACTTAAACTAACTTCTAGAATGGTTAACACTGTGTTCTGTATTTTCAGAACTTATTGAAAAATTTTATGTAGTATCAATGTAAATTTGTCATTTATGTGCGGTTTTTGTCTCCATCGTGGTGAAGTAAATAATAAATAATGCCCGTCTTAATAAGCCGCTTCTGAGAAAGATTTTGAGAGCGATATATACTAAAATGTAGAGGAGTAATTCGCGGTGGTTATATACTCAAATACAATAGAAAGGAAATTTAATTATAAACACAAATAACGTTAGTATTTGAGTTTGAAAATAAATCAATTTACTTTCAAAATTGCGGTTTCGACAAATATTGGATTGTAATTAAATTTTCTTATTACATTTAAATTTAACGAGAATGGAAACAATAAATTATTGGGCACAATAAATAAAACAGAAACAAAGTAATTGGATTTATATATATATATATATTTTTCAATATATATTATATAGTATCGATATTATATCGTATCGAGGCCAGTCGTGGCGCAGCGGCACGAGATGTGACTGTAAACCGACTGGTTGTGGGTTCGATCCCCAGTCGAGGAGATAAAATATTTACTTACATTTATATTTCCATTTCTTCGCTCTGGTGTCGAGGTTAAACGCGGCGTTGAGTTCTGCCACTCAACACGTAATGCCAGAATTCGGCCGAAAGTAGGGAACGGAGTGTCTTAACTTTAGGTTCCCTCTGCCTACCCTGCTGTGTGCGGGATACAGGGAAAAGCTGCAATAAGAAGTAAGTATTATATCGTAAAGAACATAAAATTAGAAATTTGTAATTGTATTTTAATTAAAATAAATGATATATTCGTATAATGTCAATTAACAAAACTAAACTTAGTATTGCACAATAAATTTTAAACTTAGTTACATAAATTGACATTATATATCATACTATTGAATTTACAGATTTTTATTTCTATAAAGTAAGACTGAAATAATATATATTTGTAATATTTATCAGGAACTACACCGTCGATTTGAAACGAGTGAACAAATGCATACAAAGGACTATGATATACCCGATATCATAGATCGCTGTATGCCATAGCATTTCAAACTATTTAGCACTCATGTAGCAATTCATAAAGGAAACTAACCGCAATTTTGCGTATTATTTATGAACATTTATTTATTGCCACAAAACGCTGGACGCTACGTTGATAGGTCAAAATAATATGGCTTTAATTAAAAATATTTCATTTCAATATACAAAATATGCTTGAATTTGATATGTACAAATTTAATTATTCATATTAATATTTATTAGAGGCGAGTACTGCTCAAAAAAATATGTGGTTATTTTTAGTGGAATCCATTTAGTTTCGTGTTGTACATGTAATGATTTTATATTTATAAGTTTTAATATTCGCAATAATGTGTTATAAAAATGTTAATCAACCTCTTTGTTTAATAAAAATATGTTTTAAAAATAACTAATACAGAACTGTCATCAGAGAACATTAATAAAATGACGCTTGAAAAAATTCAAGATATACTTTTAGACTTGGGGCAGAAGAAGAAAGAGGTCCTCTAGAATAACATATTGTATTAGAATTTAAGATGGACATTGTACAAGCTTAATAGTATTTTACTCTGGAAGAAATATAAGTTCTGTAAAAGCTTCGAGGCGTTTGATTTCGTTATATACAAAATTTTTTAATGAAACAACACCTCACCTATCATTTTAATATTTTTAACAGATATAATGTCTCTATGTGTAATCACTTGAGGCCATTGGTGGCGCAGTGGCACGAGGCGTGACTGTAAAACCGACTGGTTGTGGGTTCGAACCCCACTCAAGGAGATGAAATATTTACTTAAATTTATATTTCCATTTCTTCGCTCTGGTGTCGAGGCTAAGCGCGGCGTTAAGTTCTGCCACTCAACACGCAATGCCTCTAGAAAGTGGAGAACGGAGTGTCTTAACACTAGGTTCTCTCTGCCTACCCTGCTGTGTGCGGGATACAGCGTGAAGCTGATTTAATTTAATTTAATTTTTTATGTGTAATCATGTTAATATTAAAGATATAGATATAGACAATATATCGGTAATTGTAAGTTGATATAATTTATTATGAGATAGGAAATTTTAACAGGTGCTTATAGCATCTAACAGCGCAGCGGCTATCGGTGCGGATTTAGTAGTCGCGACCCGAGTTCAAATCTGTCTTTGAGTACACTAATTTTATTTTATTTTGATATCAATTATTAATATTTTATTTGAATCATATGTGTAACGTGTGGGTAGTAGGATCCCTTAAACGGAGTTCAACGGAGTTGGACGTGTGTCGGATTGTAGCAATAAATGTTAAAATGACCGCTCGTAACTGATATAATTTTTGAAATTTAAGAAATATGCTTAAAACTTGCTAAAGTGATATATAACTTGTATAACTAAAGTGATGTATAACTTGCTAAAGGGATATTCAAGTTACTGTGTTTTGTTTCTCGCTGCAATAGGGGTAAGTCTTACTTGTAATGCAAGTTATGTATAACTATACAAATATTTTTAATGTTAATTAATTGATGCTTGTGTTGTCGTAGCCTATCGAAACGCCCTTTATGCTCAGTGGATTACTTAAAATCCAGCAGTTCACATATAAAGCCCTGGAATAGTCGAGGCTGGTTTTGGCAGAGTTCCGTCAATATGGAATAAAAAACTCTCCTGGCGCCCCTGGCGCTATTAGATATTATAAGATTTAGTGTAGTAATTTAATATTAGTTAAGTAGCACCTAAGTCTTGTTATATTTTAAATCCTTTTGAGGATTCTATTAAGGGTGTTGGTTTTTATTATATCATACCTATAAACAGAAAAATTATATTCTTTTATTCAATAAGAACCCGTAACAAAATGGCGCCCAACGTTAAAATATAAGGGTTCTGCTTGCATATTTAGCAGGTTTTAAAATATATATTTTTTTCTTATTTTCGTCTATCGCGATAATATTCGTGTTGGTTGTCTTGTATACCTACATACATAAGATTATTTAAAAATTCGGTTTATTTTTTAACTTCTGCTTATATTTACGACTTCAATTTGTTCTAATAAAAATAATATATATACATGTATTATTGTATAGGGTTGTGTATTTATAAATGTTCGTTGATAATTTTGTGGACTTTATACTTTTAAGGTATATTTGTAGTTATCAATGTATTTATATTATTACATAGAATCATAGTTATATTTGTAGTTAAGTTTTTTTTTAATTGTTTTTTGTTTGTATTACATATGTGTGTATATTTTTTGTTTAATCGTAGGCATAGTTTTTTTTAGTATAATATTAGTTAGAATGTGTGTTAATGGAAAATATATAGTCTTGTTTTTTGTTTTTTGCTTATATGGTATGAGTATACTTTTAAAATTAGATTTTTATATAATATTAAAATTTATTTGCTGAATATATTTATTAATATAATAAACTAAGTTATATACTTATTAAGATTTATAGATTTAATTTGTTGTGGTTTTATTTATAGAAATTATTCAGTTTAAGTTTTTATTTGGTTATTAATATATAAAAGTGAGTATATAGGGTTCTCGTGTGGCTACATTTGTGAGGTAATTTAATTTATTATAAAATCTTTAGTATACATTGGTTTGCCAACTGAGTGCAATTTTGGTACTCATATTGAAAACTTTTCATTTTGTAATATATATCCCGTTGAAATGGATCCGAATTATTTATTAAAAGATGAGGTTGTATTTGAACTCGCATGTCGGGGGTATACTAAAACCGGCGGCCTAGCTTCTGCTTTAAAGAAAATATTAAAAAAGATGCTGGAAGCTGAAAATTTATTGCAGGTATCTTATGAAATTAAACCCCCAGAATCATGCATTGTTGCCTCTAGTGAGCAATTGAATATTTGTTCAGATAAAATTAATAATATATTGTGCTATGTCTCTGAGCTGCAGGAAAAACCTGACAAACAACTATTTAAGCGATTAGTCTCGCGCTTAATTCATCTTATTAATCGATTAAAGTTTATAACGCCTTTAGAAGAAATAGATAAAGAAAAGAAGAATGTTCTGCTCGATAAGGCGATTATATTATTGAAGGATTTGGAGGAAAAGGATGAGATAGAAGATGACGATTATATAACCCAGGATATGAAAGACGCGTTACAGGACTCGTTGGGGGAAGATAGTAAGAAAATTTTAAAACAATTTGACAGTGACGATTATAGGTCCGAAGTCCATCCGTCTACCTCTAAAGCTTACGCGAATACAGTGACAGGGCAGAAAAGGGTTAGTTTTGCGCAAAATGATTTAGATATTCCACCTTTTCATAGTCCTAATACAATACATAAGTTTTTAAGCTCCACTTCGATAGATGATAATAATTCACGCAAATTAAAACTTGTGCCGATAAGCCAGTGGGGTGTTCAGTTTTCCGGAGATAATAAATACAGTGTTAATGCATTCTTAGAACGGGTGGATGAACTCAAAGATGCTAGAAATGCTACTGATGAGAATTTATGGCGGCATGCTATTGATTTTTTTCGGGGAGATGCGTTAATTTGGTTTCGCGCGAACCGACAAAATGTGCAAAATTGGGCAGAACTTGTTTTACTACTAAAGCGTACTTTTCAGTCACCCTATTATCAAGAAGAATTACTATCTGAGGCAAAATCAAGGACTCAGGGAAAAAATGAAGCAGTACTTATCTTCATTTCGGTAATGCAGAACTTATTTAATAGATTGCCTCATAAAATTTCAGAAAAAGACCAAATTATGATAATTATAAAGAATCTTCAACCATATTATCAGAAAGCGTTATGCAGAGATGTGTTTACAGCGATAACGGACCTAACTAATGTGTTAAGAGTTGTGGAGAGAACAAGAATTAATTGTAGTAAATTTCAAGAACCGAAGACATTGGTCAGTTCCTTGGAGCCGGATTTGGCATACCATGCTAAATCTTTAATAGAGGCAAAAGAAGTGGTTGAAATTGAAGTTTCAGGAAATAAACCTATTACTAAAATGAGATGTTGGAATTGTCGGGAGATTGGTCACTTATTTAGATCATGTCCAATGCCTAAGCAACGTTTGTTTTGTTACAAGTGTGGTCGTTTTGGAGTAGCTTCTTCTAGTTGTATCTGCAAGGGAAACGCTACTGGGGAAGGTCAAAGAACTGCCAAATAAGTCTTTCCCCTAAACGAAAAAATAAAGATTGGCAGGATTGGTTAGCATTCATAAGAAAATTTATGTCCCAAGGTAATATTTCGGAATTAATATTTAAAAAACAACAAGACAATAGACCTTATATTTCTGTTAACATTTTAGATTTAAAGTGTGATGGATTATTGGATTCGGGAGCCTCTAATACGGTAGTAAACACGGAATTTGCTAACAAATTAAAAAGATTAGGAGTGAATACTCAAAGAATAAAGCCATTTTACATGTCGACTGCTGACGGTACTAGCCATGGTATAAGAAAAACATTTGATGTCCCTGTACAGTTTAATAATCAATTTCATATAATGTCGATGCTGCTTATGCCAAACCTCAATCAACCTTTAATTTTGGGTAAAGATTTTTTTGATTTATTTGGAATTTCTTTTAAATTTGAATCTGAAATCTTATCTAATAAACCTGCAATACATGCAATTTTGGAGCAACAGTCTGCCCTTATAAGTAAGGAAAATTTGAATGAGGATCAACAACACAGACTTATGGAGCTTATAAATGA
>JAATLQ010006331.1:0-14717 GCA_013421005.1 Heliconius erato x Heliconius himera | reverse complement strand
GCTTACTTCAACACCTGTTATTTCGTGTCCAGACTTTACGAAGCCTTTTATGATACAATGTGATGCCTCAAATAAAGGAATCGGAGCTGTTTTGTGCCAGAATATTGGTAATATGGAGCGTCCAATAGCATATCTAAGCCGAAAATTAAATGAGAGAGAACAGCGATATTCTACGTCTGAAAGGGAGCTTTTAAGTATAGTTTATGCTATTGAGAAATTTAGGCCATATGTAGAAGGAGGTAAGTTTACTGTAGTTACGGACCATAGTGCACTTAAAATGTTACATAAGATGAAAAATCCACATGGTAGGCTTGCTAGATGGGCAATGAAGTTGCAACAGTTTAGTTTTGATATAATTCATAAACCAGGTAAGTCAAATACAGTTCCAGATGCTTTGTCAAGATCAATTGACCCAACAGCAAATGGCAATATTTATGGCATTGAAATCTCAGACAAAGATAAAGACGATTGGTATAAAAATAAGGTTACCGACGTATTAGATAAAAATAAAATAAGTTCCGATTGGGTAGTAAAAAATGGTTTACTTTATAAGAAAATATGTTTAAAGCAATTTCCAGATCCAAACAGTGACTGGAAATTATATGTTCCAGCAATTTTACGAACTAAAGCGCTAAAATTTTGTCACGATGACTCAACAGCAGGTCATCTGGGAATCCGTAAAACATTATTTAGAGTTAAGCAACACTATTATTGGCCTAATATGTTGAACGATGTTAAAAATTATGTAGGTAATTGTGAAATTTGTGCAAAAATGAAGGTGTCTCAAGAATTGCCTATAGGACACATGGGAAAGCACAGATCTGTAACAAGACCATGGCAAATAATTTTATTAGATCTAATGGGGCCATTTCTCAAAAGTAAAATTGGAAATACGATGTTATTAGTCATAACGTGTCTTTTTAGTAAATTTGTATTATTATTTCCATTGAGGTCCGGTAAAGCTGAAAAAATTTGTGAAATCTTAGAGAACCAGTTTCTACTTTTTGGGATACCTGAAACTTTAATTTGTGATAATGGCAAACAATTTGTTTCGCAACACTTTAAGGAATTATTACAACAATATCATGTCCAGATTTGTTTTACACCAAACTATCACCCACAAAGCAATCCCACAGAAAGGGTCAACAGAGTGGTAGGCACGATGATATCGTCATACATAGATGCAAAAAATCATAATGATTGGGACCGTAATTTACAAAAATTTGCACATGCCATCAGAACAGCTGTTCACGAAACAACTGAATACACTCCGTCGTTTTTATTCTTTGGGAGGGAAACCTCCATTCCTACGGGTAATTCTTCAGCTTCAGATTGTTCTAAACTGTCTTCAGTTTGTCAACAGTTTGATATAAATACGGAATATTTTTTATTAAATTTGCGTAATCGACATAATATATATAAAAAAGTAAAAAATAATCTTGAACTGTCGCACCAAAGAAGTGTAAGATACTACAACAAAGATCGCAGGAAGGTATGCTTTCAAGTCGGCGATGTAGTATGGAAGAAAACTAAATTCCTATCGAAAGCAAGCCATAAATTTATGGCTAAGCTTGCACCGAAATTCGAAAAGGCTATTGTAAAAGAAAAACTATCAGAAAATACTTACCACTTAAATAATATGCAAGGGAAATCTCTTGGTGTATGGCATGCAAAAGATTTAAAACCTTTTTGGCGGAGATCTAATGTGTGTTAAAAAAAAAAAATTTTTTTTTTTTTTGCTAGGTTGAGGGAATATTATGAGATAGGAAATTTTAACAGGTGCTTATAGCATCTAACAGCGCAGCGGCTATCGGTGCGGATTTAGTAGTCGCGACCCGAGTTCAAATCTGTCTTTGAGTACACTAATTTTATTTTATTTTGATATCAATTATTAATATTTTATTTGAATCATATGTGTAACGTGTGGGTAGTAGGATCCCTTAAACGGAGTTCAACGGAGTTGGACGTGTGTCGGTTTTGTAGCAATAAATGTTAAAATGACCGCTCGTAACTGATATAATTTTTGAAATTTAAGAAATATGCTTAAAACTTGCTAAAGTGATATTCAAGTTACTGTGTTTTGTTTCTCGCTGCAATAGGGGTAAGTCTTACTTGTAATGCAAGTTATGTATAACTATACAAATATTTTTAATGTTAATTAATTGATGCTTGTGTTGTCGTAGCCTATCGAAACGCCCTCTATGCTCAGTGGATTACTTAAAATCCAGCAGTTCACATATAAAGCCCTGGAATAGTCGAGGCTGGTTTTGGCAGAGTTCCGTCAATATGGAATAAAAAACTCTCCTGGCGCCCTATTAGATATTATAAGATTTAGTGTAGTAATTTAGTATTAGTTAAGTAGCACCTAAGTCTTGTTATATTTTAAATCCTTTTGAGGATTCTATTAAGGGTGTTGGTTTTTATTATATCATACCTATAAACAGAAAAATTATATTCTTTTATTCAATAAGAACCCGTAACAATTTTTTTTTTTATCTTCACGCTGTAACCCGCGCACCACAGGATAGACCGTCCATCATTTTCCGCCCAATTCTTTGGTCATTGATTGTTGAGTGACAACGATGACGCGCTTGGCCTCGACACCAGAGTGAAGAGGATTGAACTCAGAACCGATCGTGGCACAGGGGCACAAAGTGTGACTGACACTTTGTGCCCCTGTGCCACGACTGGCCTCATAATTAAACAATTATTTTATAATTTTGAAAAGGTGGTGTCAAGTTAATGCTAATACCTTTCTACAATATCAAATTACTAAACCTGTTTGTTTTACTTGGCACCGACTTCAAAGTTATAAAATACTTATTTAATTATTATATTTTATTAGTAAATCTATGTTTTACTTTTTAGTTTATTGTTTGAAGTCCCTTTGTTTATTTCGAGCTCGTCGGAAAATGGAGTACGGAGTGTTTTAACATTAGGTTCTCTGTGCTTATCCTACCGTGTCCGGGATACAACGTGAAGCTTTCTATTTATGATTCTGTATTTAGCTTCAATCTTTACCTGGAATATTGCAACGTAGGTGGAAATAATTTAATGTAAAAAATTCTACGCTCTCCTTTGAAGGACGCTGCGTTTTGGAAACATCATTTATTTTTCAGAGGGGTAATCAAACCCACAATCACCGCGTTTATAGTGATACGCGTTTCTATTGCGCTTTGATAACCTCGAACGTTTGGATGGGAAAAAGATAAACTGTTATTAAAATTTACCTACGAACCAAAATATTGCTGATCATGACGTTACCATTGTATATTTTTTAATTAAAAATTAAACAACATCGAGATTATTTAACATTTATGAATTTATTGGATTCATTAATATAGGGGGATTAACATGGGTTTGAGTAAATGAGTAGTAGGATTGTCGGGAAAATATTGTATATACATGTATATTTTTTCGTGGCACTACTAACTTATGTACGAGTATATTTGTATAACCTTAGGTTTGTACATTTGTGTCGTTTTATTAAGAATTTTAATCCATGGATTACAATGGATTTAAAAAGATTACAATGTTATTAAATTAATTTAATCAACTTTAAAAAAAATACTAAACTCTGCAGGCGACACTGCAGTATTTTAAAGTTTCAAATGGCCGTTATGTTTAAAATATATAAAAAAATCACCTTTACGCTGTAACCTTTATAGGAGAGCAGGCAGAGTTTCGCGGCATTGCGTGTTGAGTGGCGGAATTCCAAGCAATAAATTTTTATTTAGAAATTTCTTTCCTAAGTGTGGAATAACACTTTAAAAATGTTTAAAAATATTAATAAATTCATTCCCCCAAGTAAGGATTGAACCCATAAACGTCGCGTTACACTCATATCCTTGTGCTCCTGCGCCGCGACGGCTTCTATTTATATTTTATTTATTTACAATAATATGCAAAGTAACTTATCAGAAATAACGGCGAGTGCTAGAAAATTATAACTTTGAACGAGCTCTGGTAAAATAAATAATTTATAAAATATCAAAAGCAAGATTTTTCTATGTAACAACTTTTTTCGAAAAGCATGGCAATTTTCTAGCTCGCACCGCAAAGTGGTGACTAGTAATTTTGACGATATTTTTTGTTAGTTTTACGTTTTTCTTCTAAAGGGGGGTAGCCAGAGAGAACGGAGCGCCAAACGCGTATCTCACACACCTTGACCCGACCTCCTCATACATGCACCGCAAGTGAGTTTTCCTGTTTTTTAATATCATGGATACTGTGTTCTTGAAGGTCAACTAACATTTCTCTTCGTATTCCTTTACTACATTCTATTGTGACTCAATTGACATGTGTCGGACTAAATGATAGATATGATTATTTTTTTTATGGAAAAGACAAGGCAAACGAGCGTTCGGGTCACCTGATGGTAAGTGACTACCGCCGCCCACGACCCCGTCCAACACCAGAGGGGCTACAGGTGCGTTGCCGGCCTTTGAGGCGGGTTGGGCGCCGGAGCCCGGCATTACCTGATGCGAAACGCAGTGGCATAAAGCTACTTCACGCCGGTTTTAAATGCCGGGGGTGGTAATTATCCGGTCGAGTCTGCCCATGCATGTTGCCATTGCTGGCGACGTGACTCTACCACACGTACTTTAGTCGCCCCTTACGACACCACCAGTACCAGAATGATTCTATTCTAGGCCGGGATCACACGGCAAAAATCAGTTTAAATATAACTCGAATTTATATTCGGATATTTATTATTACTATAACACCATTTATTTTTTTCTTACCAAAAAATATACATATTTAATAATTTTACAGATCTTGTATTTAAATTTACTCTTTTATTTGGGGCATTGCAAACAAATTTCTGAATATATGCTAAAACTAGTTAGCTAATACAGCCTGTCGTAGCGCAGCAGTATAGAGTGTGGCTTTAAAATTAAAGGTTATGGGTTCGATCTCAACTTGGTGGAGTGATTTAATTTCGTTTCCTAATTATGGCAACAAAACGACAACATGCGATGTCGAATTCCGCCACTCAACATGAATTATATCGAAAATTTGATAGAAAATGGGGAACGGAGTATATATGTATGTGGGACATTTATATAAGTACAACATAAATATATGTATTTATTTTCATTATCAAAAGTGGTTCCTTTATAATATAAAAATGAAATTTGAACAATAAAATGTTTCAAGAAATTATGAAAAAAAAATTAATTACCCAAGAGCAAAGCTTTAACAATCATTTTCATCATCGCAGAAAGCTTGAAAGTAAGAAGCTAGGTTTAAAATAAAGTTAAAATTTTGCTGTAAAGTAAATATTTTTTAGTCCACTTTTAATCCCTGGCTAGAGAGAACGGATGGACCTCTGCATACCCCTTTCGCCTCGTCCTCTATTATCAATTTGCCTTCCAACATTCCTTATGGCTGGAGTTACTCACCTTTTTTTGGTGACCTTCTTCCCATATCATCGATACTGAATGAACGCCGTTTTCATTTGCCACTCTTACCACTGAATCTTGATTCATCAATCAAAAATATATTTATAAGTGTCGTTTTAATGCATGTGAGGCTTATAATAATAAAATTATTCATTTTGATCGGAATAATATAATGGATTTTGTTTTCCATCCCAATGAATTGGTTGATCTGCATATATTATTTAACTCGTATTTAAATTATAGTAATTCTGGCTTTACATGTATTTAAGTCCTATCAAATTATTTATTTATTGGTTTTCTATTAAACCTAAACTCAGTGTCATATAACTAGAAATATTGCAATCAATATATTTCTAAAAAACATTTTTTATTTTAAGTATTTAAATAGTATTATTTAGCTGTATAGCTAATTAGAAAATATTAAGTTAAAAATTAAGTTAAGTCTGAAAATTTAATACTAAATTTTAATTATTAATTAATACTAAACAGATAATGGTCAAGTGTGAGACGGATTCGTCCGACTTAATTTCAACATGATACCCCTATGCGATCTTGAATCAAATAAACAGACATACAGACAGACAGTGATCCTAAAAGTTTTCTATTTTTTGAGGTATGAAACCTAAAAAATATATATTAACCTGTAGCCTTAACGCCTTTTCCAGATTTAATAAGCTCAGCGTTCAAAACCCAGTGGACGTGAGGCTGTGGTTGGCCGTGAGTACTGCATTCGATTCTCGCCTTGGATCCTTCCCCTACTGTGTCTATCGTAGCAAAACCCTCCCAGTGGGGAGGTTGTAATACTAAGATTTTCCATGATTGATGATTCCCTGAAACATGTGTATGTTCCTTGAAACATGTGTTTTTATTAATAAGCCTATATTAACTATTTACATTATATCGTGAGAGAAAGAGAGAGAGTCGCCCCTGCGCCAGGGGCACAAAGTGTGACTCTAAAATCGAGTGGTTGTGGGCTCCTCGAGAAGATGAAATACTTATTTACATTTATATTTTCCTTTCTTCGCTCTGGTGTCGGGGCAAAGCGCGCTGCTGAGTTCCGCCATTTAACTCACAACACAACAGTAGTACTAGTAGGGGGTGGTAAAGTAGGGTAAAGTAGTGAGCGGAGTGTCTTAACACTGTGTGTCTTTCACGCATATAGCAGAGTGCCTACCCTGGGAAACTGGGAACCTAGTATTATGATTCTCCGTTCCCCATTATCCGCCAAATTCTGTATTATCCCTATACAATAAATCCGTTTAAATAGTTTTATAAATATACAGATAAATATGTGTTAGTAATATTATTAAAAAATCATGCAACTAGCTATTTATTACATTGCTGTTTATTGGTATTCAGATTTTCTTATTTCTCTTAGTTGATTCCTTGTTGTCTGACCTTCAAAAATCAAAATATAACAAAACCATTTGTACTTATTGCACTTTACATGACTCTAAGACTAACCTCATGTTCGATAGTAAAAGACTGTACAACCAATAGTTGACAATGTTCCAGCAAATCAGTATCATTCCTAATCCACGTAACTCGTGGCGGCGGAGTACCCACCACGCCGCACCACAGCCGTAAACTTCCCAAGTAACCTTCTGTTTCTAGAAATCTACTGAAAATTGTATAAATTTAATTGTCATTAAAAAAAATATTATTCTTTTTTCAGCTCCATCCTGTATACCGTACATATCAAGGTAGGCAGAGGGAACCTAATGTGGAGATATTTCGTTCACCACATTCCGCCGTATTTTTTGAGGCATTGCCGGGCTTTTACCTTGGTGCTAGAGCGAGGAAATGAAGATATTGATTAAAAATAATTCATTCCCCCGAGTGGTGGGATTAAACCCACAACAGTCGCGTTACAGTCACACCTTTGTGCCCCTGTGCCATTTTAAAAATATTTTCAGTTGTTATTGGAAGTAAATTAATGCGCCTACAGTTTAACTATATCGAATCATTCTCATATTATGAGTAAGTATAATATTAGTTAACATTTAATTAAGAGGATTAATAGTCAAACGTAACCTTGTGAACATTAATGAAGGAATCATATCAAAATGCCACACAATCATATTAAAATTTTAGCCAAAGGAGCCCGAATGATAACACACATTCGACAATAACTATAATAATATTTTTAAGGTTCCGTACTTTTTAAGGAACGTCGTCCATCTGTCTGTCTGTGAAGACCGTCAATCTCAGGAACGCTTGGAAATATCGACTTGAAATTCTAACTATATACTCAGATCTACGGCCCAATGATTACCTAATAAAAATATATTTCTATATGTATTTACAAAAAGAGATATGGTCGTTTATATCACAAAGAACGTGTATTTCGACACTATAAAGAGAATTAAAATTTGTAGGGTACTTCCGGTTGACTTAGAATTATGAAATTTGGCAGCTAGCGTTTACAGGTAGTACGTGTTTAGAAAAAAACCGAAAACTATACATTTATGCTTAAATTATACTAATAATTAAAAAAATAATAGCCTTAAATAGTAAAAAAACACGTATTTCGACACTATAAAAGCGAGACAAATAGGGTACTTTCGGTTGACCTAGAATTATGAAATTTGAAAATATAACAACATCTACAGGTATTAGTAAAAAAATATTAGTACTAGTAATATATAATACTAGTAAAAGTACTAGTTCAAAAAAACAATCTGAAACCTATACATTTGTGGTTAAATCATAAAAAATAATAATCTTAAAATGAGGCAAAATTTGGTATTAACGCCGCTACTTCAAGTGAGGTATCAGATGACAGGGCTCTGGATAAGCTAAGCCTGAATTTCAGAAAAAGCTCGAGATCTCCAATTTTTGTACAGAACCTTTCGTGGGCGAGCCCGAGTCGCGCTTGTCTGGTTTTGTTTCATACTACCGCATACCACCTATAATATTTTTATTATGCTGAATTGATATGCCAACAATTGATACATTAAATCATGAATACTACGTGGCTTTATCATGTGGACTCGAGCCTAGCATTGCGACCGTAAACAGACCGTTGAATTAATTTAATTTTATATTTTCTCAAAAAGTATACGTCGAAATTTCATGCTATAAAAGCCGAAGATTATCTTTATTAAATTTTCTTGTAACGCCTCTTTTAAACAGAACCGTCGTACCATAACACGCATAGCACACAACCTGCAGCTGTTTGTCTGAACTGATATTATACTACTCAGAGTTGTGGGAATGTAATATAGAAATCATTAGTTGAAAATTCTCAGTTATCGCTAGAACAGCCAGCGACTCCAAGTAGGCACGATTCTACTACCAGTTAAAGAAACTCAGCACCAGAATCCAACACTATTAAAGCAATTCGGTTATACCAAATATGTCAGCACGAATGACGCCCGGCTATATATTATAAGTATGTCGACATTAGTCGATTGACGCATTATGTTTTCTACTATAAAACCAAGTATTGGACAAATACGCGTACACTACTATATATGAACACCAGAGCTGGGACATAAAATAGCATCAAACACCTATCCATCATACACCAAGTGTTAACGTTGATGCACCGCAAGACACCGTGGAACTATCTTAATATAATATATATAAAAATTAATACGATAGCAATTCACTTAGCCAAGCACATTAGTATCAGCGAAGCCAAGCAGCAATCGGTTGTGATTATAATATTAGTTAATAGTAAAACATAGGGTCAATGAACTCTTAACTAATTTGGTTAATGTCCAACATCTTTATGATATTTAATTAAATATATTGACGGATAACCTTTATTGTAGAATATTAAATAGACTATTATATATAGACATTATATTATATTTATCTATATATATAAAAGGACTTGTGCTGACTGACTGAGGTAAGACGCACGCAGAGCCGTAACTGCTGATGGTAGAAACGATATGAAATTTGGGCAGATGTTTATTTTCATATTCTGGACATCCACTAAGAAGGGAATTTGAAAAATTTTAACCCTAAAGGGATGAAATAGAGGTTGAAATTCAGATTCTTAAAAATATTTCGTTGAACACGTGTTTCATGGTTTTTAAGAATTCACCCCCTAAGGGTTCAAATGAGGGGTTGAAAGTTTATATGGAAAAATCTTTAAATTGCCAAGACTGTTAAAAATATTTTATTGAACACGTGTTTCGTGGTTTTTTTTGGATTCCCTCCTAATAAGCGGGCGAAGCCGCGCGCGCCCTCTAGTAAGTAATAAAACTTCACTAAACCTTTACATACACGCATCTAACAAAGATGGCGGCAGGCATTATGCGTACATTAATATAATTGTAATTTTTCACACCTCATAGAAACATCTTCATGTATTTATTTCCATTTACTAAATAAATAATATTTATCTCTGGATATTGACGGCATTATATGCATTAATATCACTCTTCTTTGTTTTAATAATAATCTATTAAAAACTTACCGACGAAGTATTCCAAAACAAACAATCGTAAATAGTGAAAGCACTTATAACTTATCTTAGTAGCCTCGAATACTTATATCAAAATTGAAGATATAATCTCATATGCTTTTTAAATATTAAATATGACTAAATATATATTAATTATAAATTAAAACTTCTCTAAATATTTTTAAAATCCATTCTTCCTCAGACGCGTCCGCCATCTCCCTTCTCTTTCCTTCCTTTTTTCTTTTTTTGACTTTCTCAATAGCTCATTCAGCCAACATGATATTTTGCAATAATTAAAATATTAATTATGTTTTGTTTATTTTAAATTATAATACACAATGATTAAATATGATTATTGAATTATTTTTAATAAATATATATTATATATGCGTGTTTTACCTACGGTATATAACGTCACTTTAATATTACTTGTGATCGAAACGCGTAATTAAAGAATTGAACTAAACTATTATTCATAGGATTGTATTTATCTTAAGCTATAATTTAAATAATATTACAAATTATATTTATAATATTTTTTTATAAACTATTATTTTTTTTAACTAATTATATTATTTATCTACACAATTTAGTTCTAGTATGGACCGTTATACCATTTATTTATAAGAGATACATATATGGTGTCGCGGACTTTTTTTAAATCTAATAAAATTTAATATTTTTGTCATACAACGTACTGACATAAAACTAACTATGTGTGCAGCGCACACTTCGATTTTGTTAGCGTTTTATTTTTATCGGAAATGTTAAAAGTAGATGGATATTTTTCTATATGGTTTGGATTACATTACATTCACTTTACAACTGATGGTGTTTATGATGAAATTTGTAAAATCTAGCATGGTAAAAAAATATAAACACAAATTGAAAAACGATCCATCGAGGCCAGTCGTGGCGCAGGGGCACAAGTGTGTGACTTTAGCGTGACTGGTTGTGAGTTCGATCTCGATTCGAAGAAATGAAATATTTATTTAAATTTATATTTTCATTTCTTCGCTCTGGTATCGAGGCAAAGCTCGACATTAAGTTCCGCCACTCAATATGCAATGCTAGCAGAGAATGGGGGACCGAGTATCTTAACACTAGGTTCCCTCTGCCCTGCTACTACCCTGCTATGTGTGGATTACAGCGTGAAGTTGATTTTAAAGAATAACGATATTTACGTAACTATTAAAAATAAATAAAGCTATTCAATTGAAAAAACCACTAGTATACAGTATATAATTATATACATTGTACATATTACAATACAATAAACATTAACATTACTATAGAACCATTACAAATTAAAGCTATTTGATTTTATCGATTATGACAAATAAAATTATTTCAAATGGAAATGCCTATTTGATAATATTTAACATATATTCAGTGTAATAGAGTATCTTTTTTTAAATTCTGGTCCAAATATATATTTTTTTTTCAATAAAGCTTATAATATCACGAGTATATGTGATTTAAGGTACAAGGGTATGATGTATAGAGAGGCATCGAATTATTATATTAACATTTCCATTTCTTCGCTCTGCCACCAAGGCGTTGAGTTCCAGGAACGGAGTGTCTTAACACAAGGTTCCCGCTGCCTATTTTGCTGCGTACGGGATATGAAGCTGATTTGTTTTAATTTTTAAGGTTCCGATATCTTTTAAGGAAAAAAGGAACCTTTATAGGATTTATTTATTGTCCATCCGTCTGTTTGTCTGCCTGTCTGCCCTTATCTCAGGAACACTTGGAGATATTGTACACGATATACTCAGATCTACGTTCCCTTAACTTTCTGTAAAAATCGTCTTTCTATATTTATTTAAAAAAAGATATGACCGTTTATGTAGCAAAAAACCATAAACATCCATAACATATTTCGATATTACAGTGGGAATCAACATTAATAGGGTAGGGGAGAGGTGGCATGAAAGAGCCAGTTTACTAAACGAAGCAAAAAAATATACTTTTAATTAAAGAAATTAAGTTTCTTTTCTCTTGAATTATTATTCATTTATTAAACTAGCTAATTTCATACGAAATAAGCTTTAAATACAATAAAAAAGCAATAAAATATTAATTTAAAAAAAATGTGTCATTTGGCTCTTTCATAACATTTCGGTAATGAAAGAGCCACTAAAAGTTATGAAAGAGACAGTTTTATATTATGAGATATAATAGTGAAAATTATGCTAAATTACAACAATGCACTATTAAATAAAAACAAATTGATAATCCTTATTAAAAAGTAATGTTTTTTTAATTATATTAGTCATTTTAAGTGAATAATTTTAACAATCTCATATTATTTAAACCAAACATATTATATTATTTTATTTATATTCTATTTTTTTATATATTAGAGGTGGATAGTTCTTTTATTAATCAAAATCTCGAAATTTAAACTAAATAATAAATTAATAATATCTTCTGAAAAACAACATACTTAAATTATGAGATCTTTCTTTAAAAAAATATTGCTCCATACAATCATCACTATGTTTATTTGTATTGGACTTTTTTATGCTTCAATCTACCTTTTTTTTTACTTCAGCCAATACGATAGAATCAGACGAATTCGAGTCATCTTGTAGTACGGAATTTTCTTGGTTTATTTTCGATTTTCGATTAAGGATTTTTATCGACATTTTCAATTTCTTTCCACTTATCTAGGTAGATACCATTAGCCATGGCATAATCAAATGCCAGCTTCTTCGCTTGATATCTTGATAAACACATTTTGAAGCAGTCTTTAAATCATCCGCAAGCATATTCTACTGATATTTTGTGAAAATACGTTTATTTCCTATATTAGGACAGTGTTGATAAAATGATTTACCTAAGCCTTTACTTTTTAAACTATTTTAGCCAAATATGCTTTCGCTATACTCGTATTTAAGGTAAGTGCAGTTTTGTTTATGGACTGACCTTTCTCTAAAACTTCAACTGCATTCAACTTTTTCTCTAACTGCTTCTTCAATTACCGATTTTTCGGGCCTTTTTCGTTTTTTGGGATCAGACTTCTCCATAATGAAATATCAGTAGCAAATTATTTAATAATGTTTATTAAGAATGTATATTTATTATAATTATAATTAATTTTAAAAAATTTAATTCGGGGTCATGAAAGAGCCGGTTATGAAAGAGCCATCTCTTTCAAGGTCCATCCATCCGGCTCTTTTATAACTTATTCTTTAAAAAAATATAACCTTCAAAATGACAACGATATCAAAACTTTTGAAACTCAGTTTTAATCCAGTTACAAGACCAAATATATAAGCTCGATGTACAATCCAAGTACCTATATTTGTTTACAATAAAATACTAAAAAACAACTTAAATGAGGTAAAAAACTTACTTTTAAGTGCCAAAAACTTCAACTCGACATATCGGCGTCCGTTAGTACCGATGATGTGTAAAATTTTTGTGGGTGATGGGAAATCAGTGTTCCCATTTAAAAATAAAATATTCTAACGAGTCCGTTCCTAAACTGCTATAATATTGCAGGTGGCTCTTTCAAAACCTGGCTCTTTCATGACACTTCTCCCATACTTCCAGTTGACCTAGAATTATGAAATATAAATCTGAAAACTATACATTTATGGTTAAATTCTAAAAATTAATAGCTTTAAAATATGGGCCAAATTTGATATTTAAGATGATAGTTCAAGTGAGATATCAGATGAAAGTGCTCTGGCTAAGCTAAGATTGAATTTCAGAAAAACACTTCCAATTTTTGTACGGAACCTCTTGGTGGTCGTGCCCGACTCACGCTTGTCCGGTTTTTATTTTCGATTTAATTTAAAATAATTTGACATTTTTTATATAACTTTGTTATTCTAAACAATCTTAATGATAAAATTCAATTTCACATAAAGCTGTGTATTTCAAAATACAAAGCTAAAGATAAATTCGACAGAGAGGATTTTGAATTCCGCGTGAAGTTTGTATCTAGACAAGAAATAAGGCGAGAAAAACTCGAATAAAGCGCAACAGCAGTTGCTCTACATACTGTACCTATATGTAATATGTTAACGTGTCAATTTGTCTAATTTTATATTGAATAATGCAAAATATATATTTTTTTATTAAAATTGATAAAATTTGGAACTATCGCAGAAATATTGATTCTTAAATAAATAAATAAACAGCACAATGAAAAAAAGCTGTATTGAATTAAATTAGAGTAAATATGTATATAAAAAAATCACAATAAAAATTAATGAATTTACTCATAGTCAACATTTCATCTTAAATACTTATGACTTTTGTAACAATTATTGTAATATTTAAAAAAAAAAGTTTTGTAAGAAGAGATATTTTTTTAAACAGTCTAAGTGATTGACCACTGTCTTAGGTTTTAATCGAAAAAATATACATTGTTGTCCTTCAAAGATGGCAAACGAAACAAGCTGAGCGAAACTTTCCATTAATTTATTTAAATCTTAAAGTTTATCCAGTTCAGAAATATTAAAAAAGAAATAGAATAATTCTAGTGAAATTCTAATTCTTCTAATTTGAGTGAAAAATAAATAGACCTTTTTATGTAATTGCAACCGAGAAAAATAATATATAAAATAAAAAAATGCAAATTTTATTACAAAACTAGAGGGCGCGCGCGGCTTCGCCCGCTTATTAGGAGTGAATTTTAAAAAAACCACGAAACACGTGTTCAATAAAATATTTTTAACAGACAGAAACTGAATTTAAATTTTTATAAAAATCGGTGGCAATTTAAAGATTTTTCCATACAAACTTTCAACCAATTATTTGAACCCTTAGGGGGTGAATTCTTAAAAACCATGAAACACGTGTTCAATGAAATATTTTTAAAAGTCTGAATTTCAAATTTTATAAAAATCGGTACAGTTTAAAAAAAAATTCCATAC
>JAATLQ010006325.1:0-16460 GCA_013421005.1 Heliconius erato x Heliconius himera | reverse complement strand
TTAAAGACTAACTGCAATTCATTATCTGAAAGTTTGGCCAATGAAGGTATAAATTTTCACTTTTGTCCACCTTACTCTCCTCATTTTGGGGGTCTCTGGGAGGCTGGTGTAAAAGCTGTAAAATTTCACTTAAATAGAGTATTGGGAAATTGTCATTTAGTTTACGAGGAACTGATCACTGTCCTAACACAAATAGAAGCTATCCTTAACTCTCGACCGCTCACCCCTCTTTCTAGTGATTCAAATGACCTCATGCCGCTTACACCAGGACACTTTCTTATTGGGAAGCCTTTAACAGCTCTGCCAACATCTGATTATAAAGACAGCCCTACCAGCTGTTTAAACAGATTCCAAAGATTGGAGAAACTACGTCAACATTTTTGGATCAGGTGGTCCAAAGAGTATATTAGTGAGATGCAACAACGAGTAAAATGGCGCTCAAAGAATTCAACGTTGGAACTTGATACTTTAGTTGTCATTAAGGATGACAATCTTCCACCATTGAAATGGAAAATGGGCCGAATTGTGAATGTTCATCCTGGAGCTGATGGCATTAACCGTGTGGCTGACGTCAAAACCGCAAACGGTATCATCCGAAGGTCATTTAGCAAAATATGTCCCTTGGTTAACCAAATTGGTTGAAAGGCATGCTTTCAACGTCCGGGGGCATGTTCAGGCCAAACGCCTGTTATATTTTTATAGCAATCCTTTTTTAATTACACATATGCTCATATGTGATAAATGATGTATTTTTATCTTACAATTACCCTACTATAGCATTGTATTACTTTTTGGTTCAACTCGAGAATTACACGTGTCCACCACATAAAATTTGCTGTTTTAATTATTACACTAAGAAGTAAACCTGATAGAGGGAGAATTCCACTACAGTCAGCGTCGTCGTCTGCGGAACCTAGGATTACGGCCATCACGCGGCTTGGAGTTACATTACTATACACGTTGTTAATTATTCACATCCACTATAATAATATTATTATATACCTATACTTATACATTTTAATATTTGCAATAATTTAGTATCTATACAAATAAATAATTTTAAAAAACTTTTTGCTACATCAAAAAGAGCAAATGATTCAGGCTGCGCGGGCGCAGCTTCGTGGAGAATACTTTAGAATTACCCATTGTGCTCTTTAATTGTATCTTAAATCATTATGATTATATATTTAATAGAAAGTATTCATCTATTCAAAGACAATAGACATTGATTTGTAAGCGAATGCAACGTTGGCGTCGACTGTTCGAGGTATAATTAATTGAAGCTTTTAAGAGTTTTGTTTAATTTGAATAAATGCTAAAAGTACCTATATGTTTTAGTAAAAGTTTACAAGTTTATAGCTTCATAGTATTGTATGTAAAGTGTGTATGAGAGAGCTAGGCAATAACACTTATGGGAAGAGTCGACTGGATTATTACCACTTTCAGAAATAAGTACAAACCGGCGTTAAGTCCTTTTACACCTGTGTTCTACATTAGGAAATGCTAGACTCCGGGACGGAACCTCAAATCCTTCCTAGAATGTGGTAGCGGTAACGCAAGAGATATTAACTTAAGAAACTTAATTTGCACGTGCGGTGAAGTGATTTCCCAAATAAATTGTAAATTATCAGTAAGTGTTCCTATTGAGGACGTTGTGGCGCACAAGCGTGTGATTTTAAACTCGATTCCATGTGGGGGAAAGATTTATATAATATTTGAATTTCTTCGCTCTGAAAATAAGACGAAGCTCGGCATTGATTTCCATCAATCAATACGCCATGCTTTGAGAATTTGGCAGAAAGTTGAGAAAGGACGTGTTTTAATGGGAACGGAGTGTCTTAACACTAGGTTTCCTCTGAGTACCCTGCTTTGTGTCGGTATACCGTTAAACTAAAAAAAATAAATTATCTACGTTAAAAATAGCTCCTTAAGTATTTGTCTGTCGGTTTTTGCTTCGTAATTTTGAAATTAATATTACATATTATTTTATTTAAAAAGAAATATTTGTTCATGTCGATTGCAAGTATCATTTTATGTCCAAAAATGTAAACCTTTACCTTCGAAATAATTACGTGTGAATCGTCGCAGCGACCTACATTGCAGCTCAATAACGACCACCACTGGCCAATCGATGGAATGAGGACAAGCTTTATCATTTTGGTCATAGTAACATATGGTACTATATTAAGCTTCTGATTAAATTTAAAAAGCCTACAGATGTTCAAAAATAAAATGTTGTTACCAAAAGATCATTTAGTTGCCAACATCTCTCTACAGAGAGTTAGCCAACATAAATAAGTTGTAACATATTACAGACGTACAAGAATTTCGACGTAGCTTGATGATAACGCATTGCTTAGTCCACGGTAACCAAACCAAGGTCAGAGACAAAGTCCGGAGACGCTGTAGAGATCATTTTGACCAACAACGCTCAGGTGAAACGAACGGAACGGCAATTTAACATAGATCAGAAAAACATGTTTAACTTTCTTACAAGAGATGTTTTTATTTGTACTTAAAGACAATCTCCTTATCGAAGACATAGCGTGGCGGTGAGTCCCGCCACTTAACACACTTAACATACATACGATTTTCCAGGTGGGGCCTGGGCTTTTATTTGATCAGATTTATTCGCGTAAAGGTATTTTTTTATATTTCAGGGTAAATTAGTTCTTAGTAAAATTACTGAAGTGGGCACAACCACAAGACCGTAACGGGTGGGACTACCTACGCCCATGAACACCAAGTTTCCTCTGCTAACTCTGCTATGGGGGAAAGCATTAAGCTGCTCTTTTAAATACAGTCCAAGTCGGTAATCAACACCAAATAAATAATTTCATACAAAAGGCAGTTGTGCAAGTACGCAGTGCATGTGCAGTGTGTCGCAAGAGTGTCAGAGCTCTGCTGCAACGGCCTGCATGTAACGTTACACTGACCGCACACCGATACCGAGATATGATCCTGTATACCATCTATGGTACCTCACGACTAATGAGAGTACTTTTGAATATTTAATCATTAAACTTTAATTAAATTTATTAAACGTACAAAAAATAGACTCCATCGTCATCCCTGTTAAGAGACTGCCGTGGGGCAACAGCAGAATATTTAATTTCCCCGTTTTGGTAACAAGATAAAGCGCGGCGTTTTGTTCCGCTACTCTACCCGAGTTACTCCCAAAAATTACGCGATCCGTGCGTCCCACCCCGTTATAACGCAACGAAACCGCACTGTAGTGGAATGCCCCGTATCCAGATGAAGAGGATGCGATATGATTTCCATTTCTTGGCTCAGGTATCGCGGCAAAACGCGGCGTTCAGTTCCGCCTCTCAATACGCACTGCCTCTAGAAATAAGCGGAAAGTGGAGAACAGAGTATTTTAACACTAGATTATATTTGCCTATCCTGCTGTGTGCGGCTGTGTCCCGCATTTGAAGCTAGGTTACGCGTGAAGGTTTTTTTATTTAAAAAAAGATATATAAGCATATATATTATAACTTTACTTATGTATTAGTAAGACCAAGGGAACGATTTTTTTATGAATACGTAAAACAACGCCAGTTATTAATATCATAAACGGTAAACAAGCAGATAGCCTTATTACATATGTTTGTCTTCAATAAGAGACCAGTCAACCTTCCGACCAACCCTCGCTGAATAACACAAGAACAAGAACTTACGTAAGACAAAAAATCATTATTTTACTTTGCAATGTGATTAATATAACTATAAAGGGAAAAACAGATAATAATTGTAATAATAAAAAAAAAACTATTAAAATTTAGACTATAAAGTATAAATCTTACATGAATTCGAAAGGTTCTATTTTTTATATTTTTACAAACTATCAAAATATGAATTTATGTTATCATATGAAAACGTATATCTACATGTGAAAATAGGGAACAGAATAGTTTAATACCAGGTTTCCCCATATTTACCAAACAAAATTTATAAACAAAACAAAAAAACCTATTTTGTGTAAAAAAACGTGGAATTCGCCTACTGAATATATTCTCTAAATATAAATTCAATATTTTTGTTGGAATTTGGAAAAAGTAATTGTAATATTTGTTAGTTTAATTCTGCCACGATCCTACACTTAGTAGGGTAGGCAGATGGAACCTGGTAACCTACTGTTAGAACACTCCGTGTCCGTCCGTCACTCCGTCACTTCCATTTTTTCACCGAATTCTGGAGCCATTACGTGTTGAGTGGCGGAACTTAACGCCGCGTTTTGCCAGGGCGTTACCAGGGCGAGGAAATAAAAACAAATTGTAATATTAGTTCAAGCTATTTTTATCTATTCATAAAAAGCATTTGTGATAAGCAACAAAAACAAAAAGCACTAGCCAGCGTATACCGCATACACTGTAAAGGGGCAGGTCACGAGTTTTTGACAAATTAGCTTTTACGATAACTTTACTAACGTTATCTATTGGGTGAATGGCGGATAATTTGTTTATATGGAACGAAGAAATATATTTAACATAACTGGTCGTATTTGATTTAGGTCTCAATCTTTTGAGTTATGTTTATGCTTAATGAATGATAAATATGTTTTTATTTTTAAGCTGTCCAGTGTCAGTGTGTGTGAGAAACGCGACGATTTGTGGGTTTGATTCCCACTCGGTGGAAGTATTTTAATTTCCTTGGTCTGAGTTCATCGGTCTTTCGTCGTTGTTTAGGTAACAGTGTCCTAATATTAGATTTCTTCTGCTTATCCTGATGTATGCGGTACAGCGTGAAGTTAAAAAACTTTTTTTAACGTTGCTAGTGTTATTTACTATAGTTGTAGAGTAGTCGTGGGTTGGTAAAAAAATTACTTCACCAAAAAAAAATTGTTATGTCTAATAGTCCTATTTCTGGAATAAGTAAAGTAATTTAAAAAAATCTACTTCACCAAACCAAACCCACCCCTAGGTATGTAATTGTTTATAATAATTGTTCCCTCCAGATAAGCATGGACACCCATATCTCAAAAACTGCTAATCGAAATTAAATTGAACTGGGACTGGTCCCCAATTTGGAATGTGTTTGATTTAAATAAAAAGACCATCTCGATATGATTTTTGGTTTTCATGAATTTTCACTCACGAAGTTTATCGTACGCGTTCAACTTCAAGCACATGTGCTCATCACACTCACAACAACAACAATAATTGTACATAGACCACCATTTCTATGAATTTCATATATATGATAGCCTACATTCATAAATCATATGCTTCCAATTATAACTTTAATTCAAAGGAATTCAATTTTTAATACCACAAATAGGTCAGGGTGAGTGACATCACGTTCAGTAGAAAACATTATTTTCCTCGAATCTTAATGCCGTTGCGCCCAATATGGTCTACAGACTACACATAAGGTGAATTACTTACGAACTACATTACAAATAAATACTATTAGTGATTCTTTTTCTTAAGCTTCACGCTCTATCCCGCATATCGTATGCTGTATCCCGCATATAGTACTTAGGCAGGAAGAACCTAGTTCTAAAACAATCCGTTTCCCACTTTTTTTTGAGACACTGACTGACATTTTCTTGTTATTAGAGCGAGAAAATTAAAACATTATATAATTTAATCCTTCGAGTCGGAATCGAACTCACAATCTCAGATGTCATATGCTGTTCCACTGCGCCACGACAGCCTTATTATTCATTCATTAACAGTTATGTCTATATTGTGAAATATGTCTGTAGTTTGCTAAAAGATCTCACTCAACCTGTCTAAAACTAGGAGACAAGGAGGCTTGTTTCGTATTTAGTGTCAGTGGTAAGAGTAGCTCGGACCAACACGTGTCTTAGGCACTACTATGAACTCCCGGAGTGCTAAATAGTTCTTTCTTCTTATATCAAAATGGGTCAAGGAATTAACAATCATTTTTGTTTAGTTTTTTTTTCATCCGGTTTTGTACTTTGTATTCATATAGCAAGAGAGGCTGAGACGGAGAGCACCTAGTGTCAAGATACACATGCGCTTTCTATCCGTATTAGAGACATGCGTGTTGGGTAGCGAAACACAACCCCGCGCCGCATTGAAAATTTACAGAGCTCCAGATAATAATCATAAAGATTTGAACCCGACCCCTGCTCTTAAAATCCACTGTGATACTGTATTGCTGTGTATTGCTGTAGGCTGTACAATGTGTGTGCTGTGTATTGCTGTAGGCTATACAAAAATTTGAATCATTCCTAAAATATAAATATCGTTACGTATTTCGTATTAAAATTATACGTACAAATTTACGTATAAGGCTGTGCGTGGGTTATCGAATTCTAGAAATTCTAGACGATATATTACGCGTCAGCGATACTAATATATGAATGTACATAATTTATTGATAAGTGATCGACGTTGAGGTGAGCTAATCTCAATATAAATTCGAGAATTTAGAAAAGTGGAAAGTAGTGTTCCTTCTGCCTACCTGCAATATGGGAGAAACTTACTACGATATAAAAAACTGTTAACAATATGGGGCATATAGCAAAATAACTCGGATGACGCTCTGTGTACTATTATTCCCGACTGCTAAGGAAGGGTTATGTTTTTCGCGCGTATCTTGTATGTATGTAATATTCTTTATTACCTCGTATCTCCAGAACCGTCAGTATCGTTAGATTTGTATTAGCAGCCCAAGTGTTCTTAGATAGGTGACGTTAATAAAAAATAATCATGTGGGACGCCATTGGACTTAGAAAAAAAAAATTACTTACTTAAAAAAAAATTTTGGTTCGAATACTACAATAGGGGTATCAAACCCAAGAGCTCAATTTCAGGATTTCAAAAAGGTATATCGTGATTATCATTACCGTAATAAATTCTAACAAAAAAATGAAAAATAAAAAAATATTTGTAAAAACAAAAACCCCGACTGCATCAAACTAAAAAGAAAATAAACAAGCCCAATAGTTTATTAGGATTAACAGTCGTATATTGTAGGATATTTCATTTTTGCTTAGTGTTAAAGTGACTTCGTATTTTTTTACAATATAAGCTTAATTAGGACTGAGATGACTGAACAAAACTTTTTACTGATATTCAATATCTGCAACGCCTTGAATAAGTTATTTCGCAATATTTGTGCTTTATTTATTAATTATAAATATTATACAGCAACGAACCGTAGTTTATATGAAAAACACGAACAGATATGGTTAAGTCACTTAGCGATAATAAATAATATCAAAGTTGAAAGCTTAATCCGATTAAAGTCGCCATTCACCGATCCGACCGTCGACAGTCAGTAACACTTATTTGATACTATGTTATGTATGGACGGACATACACACATACGTAGTATAAGAATATTCTTCATTTTAATGTTATATTAGTTCATTGTGCAATTATAGTTAGTTTATTCTTGTGATTGTGGATTCGATTCCAACATAAGAATATACATTTTTAATTAAGTTTCAATTTCATTTGTAGCTTCACCTTCCACTTCCAGCCAGTGACTTTTGGCGCTCCGTTCTCTCTGGTTACTCCGCTACAGATAAACCGAGAAGATAGTAGTAGTATTTAGTATATAATTTCTAAGATAAGGTTTGATGTTTGATATTATTTCGCTTTAGGTTCCGCTGCCCGAAACATATTTTAACATTGGTATTCAAACTTCTCAGACATTCTTTTTTAATTAAAGCAAATGTAAAAAATAAAAAACAAATCATGTTTTTATTTAAGACTTACAAAATATATTTGGACAATGTATATTTTGACATAGGCAAATCAAAATATGTCAATCACCAACAGTCGATCTAATTTACATAAGCTTAATTTTAGCTGAAGCTTTAAAAAAATATCATAAGTCTTTGAACTGATATCAATTATAAACCTGACAAGCGCGAGTCGGGCTCGCCCACCTAGGTTCCCGTACAAACATTAGAGATCTCGAGCTTTTTCTAAAATTCAAACTTAACTTAGCCAGAGAAGAACTTTGAACTTTGCCGCCAATACCTAAGACTCGATTTCAGAATGAGGCGTATGCGGCGGTTTACCTTTGATAGGTTTATGTCTACGTGCGTCGTTCTTGACGAATGATGTTTTATTTTACAACGATAATTTTATTATTTATTTCTTTTGAAAAAATCACTATTAGGCTTTTATAGAGTAGTTAAAATTGTGGTTTCATTTAAAGTGGTGCTGACAAAAACACTCTGTATAGTAACATTTAATTCAATAAAACGATGAGGTCACTGCATTTTAATGGACAATAAACAATAGTTCCAAGAAAGATACTATATTTATTCGTAACAATATATTATGTAATAAAATCTAAGAAACTGACCTGATAAATGGTTCATTGTAAAACATATAGTCATACGTAGTTCAGGTGACAAGACAATAATATATCGTTTAACCTGGTACGTGCCGCCGAATTTTCAAACAGCCCAATACACCACAAGCTCATCATCCTCTCCATCTGGATACGTGGCACTCCACTACTGTGCGGTCTCGTAGGAACTTCCTTCCACGCGCCACGCAACTATGGAATGGCCTGCCTGCCGCAGTGTTTCCAGGTGGATACAACTTGGTACCTTCAAAATGCGCATCTATCTCCGCCTCAAAGGCAGACAATGCACTTATAGCTTCTTCGGTGTTGCACGGGGTCGTGGGCAGCGGTGATCACCTACGATCTTATTTATTTGCCTTGTCTTTTCCATAAAAAAAAATATATGATTGACCTGGACTGATGATGGAGCTAAGACTCGAATAGGGGAACTCTTTAGAGGTACAGCTCCGAGCACTACCGTACACTACCGTACACTAGCGAACATTCTATAGCACTTGTAGCAACTCTTTAGTGCACGATAAAACCGTGTTTTATTTTAGTTTCACGCTGTAACCCGCACAAAAAGCCTGGGAACAACTTGTCGCGTTTACGTTTACGCGTCTTTTTTTAACTACACATGATTTTATTTCTTTCACAAACGACTGTACCATAGTATAAGCTTATATTTCTTTAGATACTAGAAATGTAACAAAATATTTAAGGAAAAAATATATTAATTTTGAGCAATTGAACATCCAATTCACGTAATAGGACAGCGCCTTTAAATACGATGGGTCTGAGTTCGATCACAACTCGGAGAAATAATTTTCATTATTAAATTAATTTTATTGGCGTTAAGTTCCGCAACTTAACAGCAATGTCTTAAATTCGGAGGATATGCTTCTCCTTTGAAATAAAACCTATTAAATATATATATTTTGGAACCAATAACATTTTTTATATCTTTACTTCATTGAGAAATAAAATGTATGGAATATTTTGGATGCTGACTCAACCATCCTCGGGAGCAAGAGACACGCCGCCCTTGTTCCACTACAGGTACCTTCTAGCTTAGGGTTGGCGCATTATTAAAAGATATTATGAGTATTTTTTTAATTTGGATATTATTTAGAGACCGTCGTGGCCCAGGGGTACAAGAGTGTGACTTTAACGCGATGATTGTGGGTTCAATCCCCACCCGAGGAAATGAGATATTTATATAAATTTATATTTCCATTTCTTTGCTCTGGTGTCGAGGCTTAGAGCGGCTTTGAGTTCCGCCACTCAACACGCCGCAATGCTACCAAAATTCGGAGGAAAGTGGGGAACAGTGTGTCTTAACAGGAGGTTCCCTCTGCCTACCCTGCTAAATAAAAAAATAAAAACAAAAAAGGAAAAGCAGCATTTTTTTATTTTAGTCTAAACAAACAAAGTTACGGGCGACGACTAGTTCTATAACAACGTGAACATAATTAATGAAAGATTTCTTATCTATGTTATCTTTTTTATTTTCATCCAAAAATCAAAGTTCTGGAATATCTTATCTGTAACTAAAAGAATACTGCTGTTCAATGTCATAAATGTCTTTTTACATACTTTTAACCAACATTATATAATTGATTGTAGGTATATCAACGTAGAAAGACGATATAATTTTAGGTAATAAGGCTTAGGCTAAACGGCAATGCCTACTGTTGGTAAATAGAAATGTTCTTTTGTGTGCACTTTATGACCCCTACCATACACACGCAAGGCAGCAACTAGTCTAATAAATTATAATGTTCATTTTTTTTCTATTATATGTATATATATAACTTTCAGCGCCCCTAACTTGGACTTGTGATATTAAAAATATAACTCCTTATAACGCAAAACTCCGATGAGCACAGCGGAGCCGGTTCTTGATGTAACTGCGTTACACATTTTTATAACATATCGAAAGTGGTATCCAGTAGTGTATGTGTATTTCATTTACATTTACTTCTTTATGAGACAATATATCCTTTTTTAGGGTTCCGTACCTCAAAAGGTAAATACGGAAGTCTTATAGGATGACTTTGTTGTTCGTCTGTCAAGACCATTTATCTCAAGATTTCGTGGAGATATCAAGCTGTAATAAATACAAAAATTTAAATTCTATGGTCCCTTGAAGCACAGAAAAAATTAAGCTTCTATTGACTTACGCCCAATATTAATAACCTATAGATATAAGGAACAATCGAAGATTGACGTCGGAGATAGGTTATTAATATTGGGCGTTAAACAACGCTATCAAAAGATACGAGCATTTACTTACGCATCGATTTTGCTGCAGCCTTTATAAAATTTACAGCGTAATCAAAATGAAAAGTGAAAATTTATAGGTGTTTCATAAAAAAAAAACTTATATTTGTAGTTAATTTTGTACAAAATTAGTGCATATGCTCGCAAATTGAAATTTATCAACTTTTATAAGTTGTACTCAGTACTTTCCGTTGAGTTATACTTAATCCTGAAATTGGTACGGAACCCTCGGTGAGCGAGTACGATTCGCTCGCGTCCGGCTTTTTTACAATTGATTTGTTTACAATTATTATTATTATTTACTAATTATCTTCTATCCTATATTATCTTGTTTCGATAAAAAAACGTTACAATGATGGAATCCAATGAAATTATTTAATCATTAATTCTCCGTATTTGTAATCGAACCCACAACCGTCGCGGTTTACAGTCAAACATTGTGCACAGAATTCTTGTTTAAAATAATTATCTTCGAACTAATCCTAGTATATAACTATAGTTATAGTTGTATTGTTTTGACGTTTAAGATATAATAGCAATTTTGACATAAACATGTACGAAGATGTTTAGAAGTATCTGAAAATTAATATTTACATAATGATTACGGTTCCGCTGCATTTGTCTGCTATATTGTTGGGTATGTCATACATACGAGTATGTTCCTAAATAAATAATAAATTTCAATAATTATTTGTACTGTGTTACTTACGTTACAGTCTGTTTCAAAGGTATCATTGTCACAGATAATTAAATATGTATTTGTATTAAATTAATTTTAGAAAAATAGGTCCCGCTGAGTTTCTTGCGCAGGTTCTTCTCAGGTCTGAGGCATTAACTTTAGTGAACTGGTGGTAAATAAAAAGAAGCATGTACCTTCTTATTTTGAATAAAATTATTTGAATTTGAATTTACGTTACATTATACAACGTGACATTGGCGAGTGCTTAACTGACACGCTCGGAACGCCATAATCAAAAAAGAAAGAGGGTACTCTATCCCTGAGGACATGCAAGCACAATGTGGCTGCCTATGAGGATACTCATGGCTAACGAAACTATCTATTTATAAATATTTGGACATACTGTCAAATGAGCAACTTTTATACGTTTAATCGTACATGTAAATGTAAATATATTATTTACAAATCAATTTGTCATTAGTTATTGAATTGGGATTAACACATTATTTATAGGTCTTAAAATAAAAATTATGCAAAAGGAAATTAAGTAATTCTATACAGTGTTGCGTGTATATATCTATTAATGTAGTAAATAAGTATATGATAATAAATAAGTATATGATAATAAATAGAAATATTCCATATGGTCTTGCTCGTGTTGTTTAACAATATATATAAAGCCACTAGCTTCGTCTTCGACGTTTGGTAATATTTTAAAAAGAAGAAGAATAAAATCGTATATGTTCCTAGGATCCGACACATGATGTGCATTGGTGGACTAAGAGGTACTTAAAAAAACTGACAGTTTTGAATGAATAAAAAATAAAAAAATATTGCACAACTTCAACTTTTTTCGCACTATGAGAAGCTTTAAAAAAAGTTTTCTATCGTGTTAAATATTGCACGAGTAACGCAATCACGTTCATTCGTTTCAGTGCCACGAATTATCAATAAATTTGGAACTTTTTTAGCTCTCTTGACCGACGTTGCAAATTTCGGGCCTTAAGCTAACGCCGGACCTGTTGCCTTCACTATTTCCTCATCATCCTCACCAGCTGTTAAAGAAACGCCAACATCAGTGTGACGTATGTAGTAGTCCAGATACATCTTCATCACCAGAAGCTAAATCACTGAGTTCTATCAAATCAATGTCAATGTCGTGAAATAATAGATATTGTTTTGCTTCAACCAGACCAATGCTTTCTGCCTACGAACTCGGAATTCGCAGTATCAGTTCTTTTCCCGCACCGCGGGACCTGTATATTAAACCGATTTTTGTAAGCTAAGGGGAAGCTCGGAGCTCACTTCACTCCTATCGCGGGTCGACAAAGGATAAGGGCAAAGCGCGGTGTTGAGTGTCTTGAAAATTGATCGGTGCGTGGTAACGCATACAAAGTGAAGCGAAAAAAAAACATCTTGCCATTTAGAGTTACAGAATTTGCTATTACAGTTGTAAATATATAAAAACATAAAATTTTAATTACATTTGTCAATCCACCTTCATTCCGCATCCTACTCGAACTTGGACCAATTAATGTAAATTATGTCAAGAATATTATGTGATACAGTAGGTTATCTAGTCAATGGCGGTGTCACGGAGGGTGAACAAATAACTGGTTGTAAAGAAAATGATCTAACGAATGTAACTCTTGATAATCTTTGAAATTGGATATATCGTAATCGATCGTTACAAAATTAATTACTAGATGCCACAATAGCGGAGTTAAGCGCTGATTTCTTCGAGATGTGTGGGTTAACGAAACGAGGCCATAGATGTTTGTCATCCATCTCGTAATGTGTCAATAATTAGCGGAAAGTTGAGGCGGCGTCCTGTGCCATCTTTGTTGAGTGCAGTACAAAGCAAACATCATAAGTGTGAAGAGAATCGAGTGACTGATTTAAATAATATTTATATTTCCATTAATGCTTCTGTTTTTCGGGATTAGCAGATTACTTTAACCTAGCTGGTCACAGCCGAGACCGGTCAGTCCAACTGTCCAAAAAACATGCCCCAAAATAAAAATGAACTTGGATAAAACTTTCAATTACTGTTCTCCACACAGAATATCCAAGGAAACTTATGAAACAAAACTTTGAAATACAAAATGCTGGTAAAACGAGGAAAGTATATAGCATGTGTGGTAATACCGCGGCTTAAAAATCAGATAAGCTGCAGTAATGCCGTATAAGGGTGATCGTGACACGCCGCGACACAGATCTGAACAGATGGTCGCACATTGGCTGAGGTAACAGCTAGCTACTTACTTGCACTTTAAATGTCGGTCTTAATATATGTTTTGATTCTACTAAATATGAAAACCTATATAAGTCTTAGCTTTTAAGTTCTTTGAACGGTGGTATATACATATACAATTTTAGGCAATTTGAAAAAATATCCAAGTATTAGCCTTAAGGTTTTAGTTTAACTAGAGCAGACTGTCTTATTTTTTTAAAATCATATTTTGGAGCCTATGAAAATACTTTATAATTTCTATACTAATAAAGTTATGTATTTATTATAAAAAAGTTTTTATTTTAAAACAGTGTGAGACCGTCGTGGCGCAGAGGCACAAACGTGTGACTACAAATGCGACGGTTGTGGGTTCATTTGGCACCCGGGGGAATGTGTGTGGAATGTTCGGCGGTAAGTGGAGAACGATGTGTCTTAACGGTAAAGTTCGTTTTGGAAAAAAACACATTTTGAACCCGTGCTTGCAGTAAATTGGGGTGTGGCATGAGGCGCTCTTTTCAAAACTTCTACCCTACTGGCTTTCCGAGAATTTATGCAAGTGGATCGCTAGTTTACTCACTGAGCGCAGCATCAAGGTCGCTGTCGACGGTTTTTGCTTGTAATATATGCCCGTGAACTCTGGCGCCCCCCAAGGTTGTGTGCTGTCCCCGACGCTGTTTCTTCTGCATATCAATGACATGTTAGAGAATTCTAGCATTTATTGCTAAGCAGTTGATAGCTCAGCGAATGCTGTTTACTCCGGCCGCGCAAGTCTTTCTCGGGAAAACGCAGAAATGTGCCGAAATAAACTTGTGTCTTCTGTTTAGGCACTTCTCGATCTAAAGAATGGCCTACCTGCGGCAGTATGTCCAGGTCAATATGACATGGACACCTTCAGAAAGCGCGTCTATCTCCACCTTAAAAGCCGGCAACGCACCTGTAGCTCCTCTGGTGTTGCGGGTTTACGGGGTCGTAGGCGGCGGTGATCTCTTACCATCAGGTGACCCGAACACTCGTTTGCCTTGTCCTTTTCCACAAAAAAAATACAGAAAACAAGGCCATCTGGCCACGTTAATACCTACACAGTACAGTATTCTTATATTAAAGACGCAATACATGAATCTGCATACTGGGCAAGTACATGGTGGAGGGTTACGCTATATTTTGTCGTCATTGGGGAAAACTTAATTCAGACATTACGTGTTTTAGTGTATATACTAAAACAGTCAACATTGTATCCTGTAACTATACGTGCGTATATCGTGCAGTTGAAACGAACCTGTCTGAATATGATAATCGCGAATTTTAATTCTACATTTATTTTTATATTGAAATTACGTTTCTTCGGTCTCAGCAGTCAAAACACGACGTTAGCTAGTTACGTCTAGAAGTTAGTTAGTTTTATATTTAACGTCTGCACATAAACAAAAAATGCTGAAGTGAGCATCTTACCACACGAGTCCTTAGTTATTCTAACCGATATGTAAAGACAATCATATTTTCATTCAAATTTTAAAGAAGGAGTTAACTGGGACAAAGTAGCTCAACTCAACTACATCACAAACACATTCATTTACATAAACCAGTGACTAACACCAAAACTGGAGCTTCACGTAAAAGGCAGGACAACTTAAATTAAAACACGTTATAAGGATACAATTTATTACACAATCCACATAATTGTGTATAAATATATGAAATATATCTTAATGTTTATATCTATATTTAATAAAAAATAAGGGCGTAAAAACAAGCTTGTGGTAAATTATATCTATAAAGAATAAAACTAGGCTAGTTTTTATTTTAGACCATAAACACGACTTACGGCTGTCGTGGCACAGTGGCACAGCGTCTAACTGGTTGGTTATGAATTCAATACCCACTCAAGGGAATAAAAAAATATTAACTCGTTCTGGTGAGAAGACAAATGCAGTGTGAAATTTCGTCACTCAATGTCTCGAAAATTGGGCAAAAAGTGAATAATGAAGGGAGTATCTTAACAATACTTTCCCTCTGCCTACCCTGCTGTATGTGGGACATAGTGTAAAGGAATAAACTAATAGACTTTCTTAGGTGTTGTATTTCAATATACAGTATATCTCTGCTATTTCTTCGCAAATTCTCAACTGACTATCTCTGTAACTGGAGTTCTCTTTAGCGTGTGACAACACAGGATACGTTCTGTCCTTCAAATACTCAAAGTATTTGTCAGAATCATCAAAATATTTCCGCGCGACATTCGGCTCCATCATGATGTAGGGATAAATAAGAGCAGTTACTACTATTGCAAACAACCTAGCCCTTTCACACCACTTCAGAAACTCCGCTTTATAATAATTCTTTAGTCTAATTTTAGTAACATCGTCTATGTCCTCTGAAAATATTTTAAAATAATGGTCCAAAATTTCACTTTCGTGGCATTTCCGGAATTCTTCAGATGTATTGATATAAAGGAACACCATGACGTCGAATGCGGGCGGCGCGTAACGTATGCATTGAAAATCTATTAATATTGCGTTTGTAGGTTTTTCCCCTGAATATTTAAATAATATATTGTTTGCCCACAGATCCTTGTGAATGATCACGTTTAAAGTATCTTCATACTCCTTGACCATATCGCAGGCTTTGATGTACAATTTCGTAAGTTGGTCCAACAAATTTGCAGTACATTGTTTCCATTTAGGTGAATATTCTTTCAAAATGTTATACGTCACGCGCACCCCGGCCCTCAGCCAGGGACAGTCTTTATAAATAGGCTCAGACATTACGTGTTTATTTTCCTCCAGGAAATTACAAGACGTTTTTACACTGCTTTCAGTTATATAATTACAAAAAGCTGCGTGAAATCGAGCTATCGAAGATATTCCCACTAAGACGTGGTTTCTATCAAATTCCTTCTCAACTGGGTGAACTTTATAGCCCTCTAAGGATAAGTCGGGCATTACTAAAATTTTTTCGTTATGAAAATAACTTTTTGTTCGCCACGGA
>JAATLQ010006313.1:0-14475 GCA_013421005.1 Heliconius erato x Heliconius himera | reverse complement strand
GAGGTCAGTACAGCTATTAATAAATTTTTATTCCAGTATCGTAATACTGAACATGCTACTACTGGGGTTGCCCCGGCAGTGGCACTAATTGGCCGGCGCTTACGTGGGCGATTAGACTTGTTAATGCCTAATCCTGCTGATCGAGTGGAATTGGTACAGGAAAAGTCTGGTCACCATCGCCCTGGGCTTATTAGAAACGCTGAGATCGGAAGCACTGTTTTAGCACGTAATTATAGCCCTCGGCAGGATAAATGGGTACAAGCAAAGGTAATTGATCGCAAAACCCCATGTACTTACAGTGTTAAAACAACTGACGGTCGGGAATGGCAGCGCCACATTGATCAGTTACTTCCAGTTAAAAAAAATATACGATATTCTGCAGGAGTGCAAGTACAAGAAAATACGTACGATGAGTTACGCACGAGTCCGAACGGTGAAACAGTAGGTGACTCTGATAGTCTCTCTCAAACTTTACCAGACCAATTAATTGATTCTAAAACATCAGTTCTATTGTTTCAGTTAGTACACCGAATTATAACCCGAATTCCGAGGAACCAATTTTGCGCCCTCAGCGTGCGTGCGTATTTAAGGGCAAATATGGAAAATAGTTTTCATCATTTGTTGTTTTTTTTTTTATTTTTATTATTTTATTATTATTATTTTCTAAATTGTTAAACACTCTCTCCTTACTGTTCTAATTATTTAAAATTGTTTATGGAAGAAAGATTATTTTATTATTACTAATGTTCTGTTAGAAGTTGTTTTTTTTTATTTTATTTAAAATGGATTGTTTTTGTTTGTTTTTTGTTTTTTTTTTGTTTTTTTTTAAGGGGGGGCGTGTTGTATGTGGGTATAAAAATAATAAAATCAGTTGTGTAACCGACCCGGCCTTGTTAGTTGCTCCCTTATATATTATCCTATAATTATCATAATATTCAACTATATGTTATATTAAATTGAAATAATAGTGACGTTTCTGAATAAATAAATTATATTTTTTATATGAATAACACGATGAGCCAGAGTTGTGTTTTTAGTAATAGTACAAGAAATATAGCTATAATATTGAAATATAGTATAAGACAGGAGAGTTCATTTTAGCGTTTAACTAGACCATGATGATTTTTCTAAATACATGTGCCATATCATGTATATAGTAGGATAAGCAAGAAAACCTAATGTAGACACTCTGTTCCCTAATTTTTACCAAATTATAATATAGAGAAGGAATTAAAATAATTTATTCCACTCGTGACTCGAGTGGAATCGAACTCATAAAGGCCTTAACTGTAGCTAAATTAATAGAGCAGAATTATATATAATAATTACCTTTTACCTGCGGCTTCGCCCGTTATGTATGGCACTTGAGACATTCCCAGAACCTAGTAACTCAGACCACAAGTACATCGTAACTATCTGTTGTTATGGTTTGTTATGTTATGTTAACTATTCAACGCAAAAAGATTTTTGTTTCAAACAATACTCATAGTACCGTTCACAGTTTTTGTTAAACACAGTATAGTTCAAATCTGTAGCATCTAACTCGCTTTATAGTATTAATATAGATAATAAATATGGGTACGGGCGCTGACACCTACCAGTCGTAATACCTTTCTGTGGTCATATCTAGTATATCTTCTAAAATAATATTTTTTTTTAATAATCTGTAAAAGGAAATATTGATCTATATAAAACACACAACCCATTTAATTCGATAAGGAATACTTCCGTATTGTTTAAAATTGTTTCAAAAATATTCTGTTAATTTTTTTTATTTTAAAAAATAAAAGTTGTTACTGTGAGTTCTCCACAATTAAAGACTACGCGATTTTTTTTGTAGTTTTAATTGAAAAAAAATTCGCCATACATAGTTTTTGCGTAGCTTTAACCTTTTACGCAGCACACGCACTGAAGCTCTCGAGTTCTCCCGCTATTTCAATATTTTTTTTATTTTTACTACGTCAAGTGGGGTATCGTTAAATTTACATTTCATAAATATTATTATGATTGATTCGTCCTCTACTCATTTTAGAAAACTTTTTAGTATTTTAGTATGAGGTCAGTCGTGGCGCAGTGGCACAAAGTGTGACTGTAAAGCCGACTGGTTGTGGGTTCGATCCCCACTCGAGGAGATGAAATATTTACTTAAATTTATATTTCCATTTCTTCGCTCTGGTGTCGAGGCAAAGCGCGGAGTTTAGTTTTACCACTCAACACGCAATGCCTCCAGAATTCGGCAGAAAGGGGGGAGTGGAGTGTCCTAATACTAGGTTCCCTCTGCCTACCCTGCTGTGTGCGCGATACAGCGTGAAGCTGATTTATTTTAGTGTATAATATAACGATTTAAAGTAGTTTTAACAACAATTTTTGAAAACACTTTGATAAGAAATGATTCATATCCTGATAGGGATGTGATGTTTTTGTGCGTTCTTCAAGCACACCAACAAACAGACAGGCAGACAAAAATTCTGTAAAGTGGTTTTGTAGTCGATATATTAACCGATATAATTATAATTTTGTATATCTTTCATATACAGAATTGACTGTTATTATGCCTTTGGACTTTATGAACCTTACAATGTTACTTCCATATACAACCCGTGGTGACTGAAACGTGCAGCAGGTGGCAGGCAAAGAGGACCTGGTATGAAGACACTCGATTCTTCGTTTTTCACCAAAAATCGAGTTACTGCTTGTTGACTTGCAACTCATCACTCAATATTCTATGATTTTTGCTTGTCAGTTCAAATTATTTACCATAAAAACACCTCACCTATGTAGGGCGTTGTTTTATTATATGTTTAATTCACTCAGATATTTATTCAGAAACAAAAAATCATAGATTCATATTATTATATTAATAGTATTTCTACAACCACCTACATTATTTTTGTTGCAAATACATTCAATGTACAGACACAATTTTTCAATATTTTTTATAGTAAGTATATATAAATATTTTTCTTTTGAATTTGAATTTAATTATAATTCTTTTAAAAATTCTATTATAAAGAAAAACAATATGACAGTCTCGAAAGTTTTAAGAAGTGCTCTCCTCTTACAATATCTAATATAATATTAAAGTACTTCAGACAAATTGTTCCCGATGGACAGTAGAGGTTATATATATTTAGTATATGTAGTGAAATTTAACGACTTCTTGCAGAAATTCACTTAATCCAATTTGCTGGGCCATTATGAAAATGAAAAACAGGTGGGCAGGTGGGTACGGTGGGTACGGTGGGTATATACTCGTACGCTGGCGATACGTGATCCATCACATTAATTAATTTGGTGCGGGCATGTTGTTAACGTGATGACAATGTACTTATGGCTATACGAACCGCACACGCCTATTAATAATAGATACGCAATCAATTTTCTAAATTATTTGTAGTACAGTCTATATAGCTCTAAAATTTGTGATGTGTATGTAGTATGTATGTATGTATGTTGAATAGGCTTGGTATCAAATATCGTTACATGATTTAAATTTGTAGACTAATCTATATCTATATATATGATAAAATTATAACTTATTGGTATCTATGCATGGAAAATATAGGAGGTTATCTGTTATTGGAGGCATCTGTCAATGTTATTATTGGATTTAAAAGCAATATTTTTTTTGTATATTTGTCTGTGCTTTCGTGCACGCTAATCCCAGAAACGGTTTAATTGATTAAAATACAGTTTTCGCTATTGTGTTCTGGCAAACTTCCCTTAACGTTTCGTGTTTGTTTATTCGAATCGGTTCATAAATAAAAAAGTAACATCAATATAAAGTATTTTACTCGACAAAATTGCTACAAAAGAAATGTTTTATTAAATTACCTGAAACTTTGGTTCTCAATGAAGAAGAACTTTAGAACACAAAAGCAATTTAGATTAGTAAATAAATAATCGTGTGGTTAAAGCGGGTGAACCCGACGCGACGACGGAAATAGGAATTGACTTGAACTGATTACGTGTTTTTTTTTAATTTTTCAACACATTTTTCAACATTTTTTGATATAGATATATCAAAAAATGTTATGTAAAACACTTTTTAGAAAACGTATAAAAATTTGAAATTAGCGGGATTTGAACCCGCACCTCTTGATTTCCAAGTACTTCTAAGTGTGGAATATAATACTTTAAATTTGTAAAACCTATAACCTGCCGCGTTTACAATCACACACTTGTGCCCCTCCGCCCACGACTGGCTTCTGTCTTTTGGAATTATCAATTTATAAATAAAAAAATATAAGAGCTTACAATGTGCTACCCTACTGGGTTCGATCCCCACTCGAGGACCTAAAATATTTATTTAAATTTACATTATCATTTCTTCGCTCTGGTGTCGAGGCAAAGCGCGACGTTGAGTTCCGCCACTCAACACGCAATACCTAGGTTCCATTTGCCTACCCAGCTGTGTGCGGGATACAACGTGAAGCTGATTTATTGATTTTATTTTATTAATAATACTGCTAAAATTTTGTATAATATGTATATTAAATATCGTAAATATTCCAAACATTCGTTACGTAGGAACATAAACTACCTAATTAACATATAAAAACTAAAGATATGAGTAAACATGAGCAATAGTAAATAGAAAGTAAACATTGGAGAACTTTGGTATTCCTCAAGGAAGCACTTTGGGACTTATTACACAGTATAAACTTACTTAGGAGTTACTAGCTCATAAAATGTATAATTATAAATGTTATCAATAAAAATATATATTTTTTTATTTGTTATAACTTACTATGACTTTTTTCAAAGGTCAAGCACATGCACCTCTGGTACTACACGGGGTCGTGGGCGGCGGTGATCGCTTACCATCCGGTGATCTGTACGCTCGTCGTAATACACTCTTGTTGCAGGCAATAATTCATAAATATTACAATGTATAGTAGTAAATATTTAAATAATCACGACATCTCCTTGATTAGGTTTTTTCTATATATGTTAGAAAGTCAATATTGGGGTACGTATTGTATCACTGTATGGGATGGAAGCATCTACAATAAAATTCCTTCAAGATTGGTATTTCAGAGCACAAAGATACTATAAGTTATGTTTTTAAGCGTTTTAGATTTTCTAGAGAAGAGTATATTTTATATTTACTTGCGACTTGTTGTCTGTACAAAAGCTATTCTGCATTTTGTTATATTCTGCATAGTGCCTTTATAAGTTCATAGAGATGTTACTTTCTCAAGTAAAAAGTAATCACAAGGAGCGGTAAATATAAACAGCATAATAAGAACCATAAATTCTACGCAAACGAAGCTACGGGCGGCGACTAGTTGTAAATAAAGCTGTTGCGAGAACTATCAACAATGTGTAATAAATATAGGTTATTCCATATAAAATTTATGAATATGGTAAATAATAAACACAATATTCGATTCAGTGACCCGTGCAGTGCTATAATGAAACTATTTCACTCATTTGGCTAAAAGCATTCTACGCCATAAAGACTCAAACTCGATGGGTACGTTCACATTTGCGCGCTTAATTTCGCTCCTAACTGGATATTGGTCTTTCTTTTTCTCAAGATCACCCCTATTCACATGTTTCTTTATTTAACTTCGGAGGGACCGAGTATATTATCGAATTTACTTCAATTTCAACTGTTTGTGCTTCGTGGAAGTTTTTAGGGACCGGTAGCCGCTAGGGAGTTTGTAATTTTGTTTAGATTCCAATGGACCTTTGATCTACGTTTCGTTTGTCATATGTTTTAACTCCTGTTTAAGTTGTAACCAAATAAAGAATTAGGCACTGATACAAGTTAATTACTAATTCTTCCTTCTTTGATGGTTGGTGTAGATTCGAACTAAGATCATAAATTAATATTATGTATTTATTTTTATAATATTTCACGCTGTATCGTGCATTTAGCAGGAGAGACAGAGGGAATCTAGTGTTAAAACAGTCTGTTCCCCACCTTCCGCTCAATTTTCGTGACCGAATTCAACTTTGTCTTGTTCTTTGTCTTATCGAGGAAATGAAAATTGTTTGAGAGGTAGTCGAACCCACAACAGTCGTACTATGCCATTACTCCATGACGGTTTCAATGTTATAAAGAGTAATATTATGATTATTAAAAAAATATATTATTATTATTGAATCTATTGTAATGGTTATCTATAAGTAAATGAAAATTGGATATGGAAATATATGCAAAACTGTAATTTGGGATGATTTATGATGTTTTTGCAAGCGACGATGTGTTCAATGACTTAGTAATATCAGTACCTACAAACTGCAAAATCTAAACTAAGCTGTGCATTTGTGTGAGTGTTCATATAAATTATATAGTGTAGGTGTAACGTCATTGGCTTGGCCAAATCCAGTTTACACTGTTTTATGAAAACCATCTTACACTTCATGTACGGAAATGTTAATTATTTAATTAAACGACACATTATGAAGATGTGAGGTCCGGCGTAGAATTGATATATTTTTTTATGTAGAATGTTATCAATTTTTAAACTTTATGTTTTTATAATTTTTCTCTGGCTCTACTTTTATAATCACCTAACAGTTAAGCCTCTCGAATTGCACTTTGATTAATAAGAAGTGTGCTTTATAAAATTTTCCTAATTTTCTGCGGCTTTTATAGAAATTATTTCCTTGTCAAATTATAAAAAATAATACGCTAGTCTAAATCTTTTTTAACCATAGAACCCTAATCTATCTTAAACTTACACAAAGCCTTATTATACGTCTCGGAGGCGTAGACATATAAATTACATTCTGTATGCAAAAGTAACTTTATTGTAGAAATATTATTTAGTGGAAATTTTAATTTAGGATATAAACTAACAAAAAAAAACACTGTTCTGAGTTAGGTATAATCACAGTTATTTATTAGAACAAAAAAACAACATGTATAAATTAGAGCCAAAAAAATCAACTAAAATATATTATTTTTAAAAGATCTATTTGTTTTAACGTTATATAGATATTAATAGAGCAAATATTAAAATTAACCAGACTTTAAGAAACTAGCTAACCTTTAAGAGCAATCAAGAGATATCAACCTTGGCCTTGCCACACACACAATTTAACATTTGTAACACACTAATTTTGACGTTTTCTTTTTTGTGCTCAGTATTTTTACGTTTTTTTGTTCATGTTTTTCTTCTCGGTTTTTATTATTTGGCTTCGTAGGTTTTCCTGTAATTTGGCTTATATTTTAACATTAATCCATTTCACAATTTGAGATAAAATTTCATCTGCTGAATAAAATAAATATTATAGCTGGACCTCCAGAGGTGCGGTGTAAATTCATAATTGCAGTTCTGTGAAATGATTGAGCTTGAACAGTTGACCAAATAAGTTCGTTCTTATCTCGAAGATATTACCACAAACGAGATAAATTTACTCCGAGTTGGCTGGTGGTGAAACATTGTTATGGTAACACTAACTAGATGGTGGTCGATGGTGGATGGTTTTTCAGAAAGCCACAGGCCAGTTTGAGAAGGACCATATTCTTGTAATAACATAATGTTTTTAATCACACAATTATTTTCGTTATCGCTTTGAACGTCGTCCATAAAACAATCTGGTTATCCTCAATTTTGGAACATGAATCCCCCAAAGAATTATTATACCTTCCTTGTTTCAAACTGCAATAGTGTCGTCTTTGTATATCTTTGACACATTTTACCTGAAACTACACCGAAAATTGGCATAAGATAAACGAAAAACAAGGATGAATAAAATCAAACACATCTAGTTAAAAGGTACACAAAGCTTAAACATACGTTTCGCAGGCTGTGCTGTGCTTCGATTAACCAAAAATGGTAGGACTTACCTTTATAGAAGAAAAACCATCCGCAAGCTCCTGCGGGCCACTGCTGCAACCGTTAGAAAGAGACAAACGATATCCGGTAGTCTACGCCTCGTAGGTGTAGACTCTAACCTGCATATAAGGCTTAAAGTTGAAAAATATATGAAAAGAATTGTTTTTTTAATTTTACGCTATATCCCGCATATAGAGATACTGCGTGGGAGAGGGAACCCAGGAATCTAGTATTAAGACCCTTCCATTCCTCATTTTCCAAAAAATTGTAATATTTATTCCAATTTAAATATTAGATTTTTTGACTTATTTTCAATAAATTTTATAAGCTTTTGACTACAAAAATGCTTAAAACTTCCGTCTTAAGCTTAACGCAATCTTTAGAAGTAGACTTAAATTATTTTAGAATACGTAAAAAAGTTTGAACCAAGCATGATTAAAAACACGCCGCGTCTATTGGACGAATTCTAAGATGCGCAAGTTCGAGTCTAGCCACGTTGAAATTTGTATTTATACGTTGTTAAAAAAATGTTCTATCCTTAGTATGGAAAAACACTTAATGTTTTTTTAAAAAAGTAGATTTAATAATTCTTAATATTATCTATATTATGTTTAAGACAAAATGTAAAGTAGACGATGATAAATTAAAAAAAATGTATACATAGATACCATATACATATAAACTTCGCAATAATTATCCAAACATATTGATTAAGCAAGAATGTAGTTTTGCTTACACGTTCTAATTAGTAACAAGTCAAACCTTTAAAGTAGCTGAGTGTTAGTTGCTATACATTTGCCTTTTAAAGGGGAAATTACTTTGATGAGTGGGAATATGCCTAATTACCTTTGCTAGGGAACGAACTCGTCTCGCCAACATATGCTTGAGAAATTTAATACGTGTACAAATAAATTATTATTATACGAGATAATTAGAGGCCGGTCGTGGCGCAGCGGCACGAGGTGTGACTGCAAAACCGACTGGTTGTGGGTTCGATCCCCACTCGAGGAGATGAAATATTTACTTAAATTTATATTTCCATTTCTTTGCTCTGGTGTCGAGGTTAAGCGCGGCGTTGAGTTCTGCCACTCAACACTCAATGCGTCCAGAATTCGGCAGAAAGTGGGGAACGGAGTGTCTTAACACTAGGTTCCCTCTGCCTACCCTGCTGAGTGCGGGATACAGCGTGAAGCTAATTTATTTATTTTTATTTTTACCTTTGCTAGGGAACCAACTCGTCTCGCCAACATATGCTTGAGAAATTTAATACGTGTACAAATAAATTATTATTATACGAGATAATTATTAAATGTTAGCAACATAATGCAAAATCATAGTTACCGTTGTGGAATATTAAATAGCGTTGATTATGAAGCTTCTGTACGTGATTATTGCTCAATATATATGATTATATTATGGTTCAAATCTATCTATTGTGTATTTTTTTTGTCTGTCTGATCTGATTTGCTGCGTAAAATTAAATAAGGCTAAATGGTTACCCGTCAGGTGAGTTCTACTGATGAGGGTACTTTTAATTTCTTATTATATTTTTTTTAAGTCTTTCGATATAAAATATTATATTCTAATTATTTGAAACTAGGTCACAGCACATGTCTTTCATCTATATATAAAACAAATTTATACAAAAGAAGTGACCAAATATAAATCTTATATATTTGTTTTTTAGCTTCACGTTGTAATACTTAATATCACGTTTATATACTTAATATTCAATAAAGAACTTTTAAATCAATCGTGTCATATTTTGGCTTATACACATTAAAATATACCCTTCTTTTTAGGCTTCGCAATCGGGTAATAAGATTCAAGTCCTTCGAATTATTTTGACAGAGAAGACTCAACTATGGTAACCACACATCGTTTAACTGGACACAGCCCAAATGTTAGAAGTACGTACGCATCGTTTAATGTTCAATAAAGAAAATCTCACCATAAGATCTATTTATAGATCTTACTTTTTGTATTGTCAGTCGTGCATCGTCGTCTTTCCCATATCGGAAGATGTTACTATAGTTTTGTATGGCTATAGCTCGGAAAAGTAGAACGGAGTTAGGTCGGTTATACAATTTAAAAAAAAATACAATCTCGTGCTGATCGGTGCACAACTATATATTAATAACAATCGTTGCGAATTAAGCTGTTAAACCTGGCACGGTCGGATCGCCATAACCAAAGAAGAGAATAAAAGCTGCTATAATTAAATGCTTACGAGACGTAAAGCTTAAAGAAAATATGAAAGAGTACCTACATAATTTTAACATTCATTATGCTATGCAAATACTTAAAGGTACATTCTGTCTAGTAAGTTCATACTTGTACTTCGATTAGGGTCGACAGCCTTTGCCCCTGTCGCCTCAATGATGGATGAACCTCGCATCAGATTTTGTATAGTTTTGCATATTATTCTTTTTCATGCAAGAGAGAAGTTACGAGGTCACGTTTGATGTCATCTTATAACAATCTTTGAAGATTATTAAATGGTATGTATAAAAGGATAAGTGATAATTAAAACGAATTTTCAAAAACTATAATATTGTTACTAACTATACTTATTTATTATTAATTTTTGAAGCCACGAGTGGTGCAGGGGTACAATGCGTGACTGGTAGTGGGGTCGATCCCCATTCGGAGAAATAAAATATATAAAATATTAATTTCTCCGTTCTGTGGTATAGGCAAAGCTCGGTGTTGAGTTCCGCCACCAATACGCAATACCTCTAGAATTCAGCAAAAAGTGAGGAACGGAGTGTCTTAACACTAGGTTCCCTCTTGCGTTCCCCTGTTGCGTGGAGGATACAGCGTGAAGGTGATTTTTTTTATGTTTTACAGTCCCGCTGACTATAGTTTTTGATAACATTTTTACGGATAATTCTTATTAAACATATATGAGATAGCGTTACTTGCCATTACTTATTCCTGTTACAGAAGACATTGTAGTTATAGCATAACATAGTAATGCATTATATACTGTGTAGAAGCGACTGCGCTCCTTTTACGGGAGCTTATAGGGTAAAATATTTCAAACTCATACTTTAAAAATATAATTAAAATTCGTTAACATTATCGATTTTTATCCATTGTGTATTTCCAACACTTACTACTACAAAAATACTACGAAACGTTGCCAGTCTGCCACTTTTCATTCTTAAAAACTTATCAGAACAAGAAAGGGATATCTCTCGTTCTAGTTTACGCAATTACCTATTTACTCGTAGACGCGTATAATACGTTGTGTTGCATTATAAATACAAAATTGTATATATTTTCAAAGCTACGATAGTGTGTGTAATTTATTAAATTATTCATAATTTATTGATTTAATGTACTTTATAAGTATTATTACTGAAAAATATTAGCGCTCTGCACTTGTCCTACATATAAATTATAAGTGTGCCAATTTTCATACTCCTCCGTCCGCGCAATTTTCATAAAAAGGGGTCCAAAGTTTTTGCTTCAATCATTAATATATACATAAGCCCACACAATCTGATTTCGTGAAGGAGGCGTGTGCGACGTTGTCGCTTTGATAGGTTAGTGTAGTAGTGTTAGTGTATGAGTCATTCTTAACAAATGGCGTTTTATTTTACAATAATATTTTTATTATTTTTTTGCAAAATGTCTTTTGTTTTAATTATATTAGGATTTTATAGAGTAGTTAAAACTGTGTTTTCATTTAAAGTGGTCAAGATAAAAACATGGACCTATATAAATTACAAATGATCAAAATTGAAAACTCCTTATAATGCCATTCTCTGCTTTCTAAAAAGCTTAAATCAATTGTATTTATAAATAAAATAAATCAGCTTCACGCTGTATCACAGCAGGGTAGGCAGAGGGAACCTAGTGTTAAGACACTCCGTTCCCCACTTTCTGCCGAATTCTGGAGGCAATGCGTGTTGAGTGTAGAAACCAGAGTAAAATATAAATTTAAGTAAACATTTCATCTTTTCGAGTGGGAATCGAACCCACAACCAGTCGGTTTTACAGCCATACTTTGTGCCCCTGCGCCACGACTGGCCTCAAGTATCTGTGTTTATTGATTCAATATTTTAAAGAAGCAAATAAATTATATCATACGAGCTATAAAGTGTAGAGAAAGCATATTTACGAATTCGTCTGCAGCATAAATTGAGTAAGGAACTTTGTCACTAAAGTTCATTCAACGTCCTATTAAGGCACTTAAATTAGGCAAGTTCCAAAACTTGGGACACTACTGTTTCGACGTCTCCACTGTTACATGTGTTTGAATCTTACTGTCTTAAACTAACCAAATCCGTTCTAAACTTTATATTTAGCTCAACGTAGGTAAGGCCAGTTGAGGCCAGTCGTGGCACAGGGGCACAAAGTGTGACTGTAAAACCGACTGTTTCGATTTCTTCGCTCTGGTGTCGAGGACAAGCACGGCGTTGAGTACTGCCACTCAACACGCAATGTCTCCAGAATTCGGCAGAAAGTGGGGAATAGAGTGTATAATAATATATCTTTGCAGTGCATTGAAGATTTCTAAAGTGAAATTTATTAACATTTTCGTAATTCTGATAATTATATTAAATTGTATGAAAAAAAGGCTGTGTGATCCTAGCCTAGAATATGATCATCCTGATACTGGTGGGGTCGTAGGAGGTGACTAAAGTACGTGTGGTAAAGTCACGTCGCCGGCGTTAAGTAGTGGCTTTATGCCACTGCGTTTCGCATCATGCAATGCCAGGCTCCGGCGCCCAACCCACCTTAAAGGTCGGCAACGTTGCAGGTGGTAGCTCCTCTGGTGTTGCACGAGGTCGTGGGCGTCGGTAATCACTTACCATCAGGTGACTCGAACGCTCGTTTGCCTGGTCTTTTTCATAAAACCTACTGTACTGTACTGTCTTTACATGAAATATATGTTAGAAAAATATAAATTTAACAATGTAATAGAACATAAAACCATGATTTTTTTAAAATGTTAGTCTTTTCGTTGGTTTTTCTATTTGTCTAAACGTTTGTTTATGCCAATTTCAAAAACGGCTTAACCAATTTAAACGGCGGAGATACATTAGTATCTAAAATCAGCTTAGTTGTTTTTATTTAACTTTATTTTTTGAATAATAACACATATTTTGATATCTTAAATTTATAAAAAATATCCTTTGCATTTATTTACACTGTGGAATTACTTAATGATACTATTCATCCTTGTACACAGCTTAGCGAGAAATGCACAAAGTTATAAAAAGCAGCCGAAGCTTCTCTTAAAAAAAAATTCAAAACCGCAATGTTAAGCCAAATCCCCAGTAATAATCTCATGAACAAGCCTGCGTCGACCGCCATTCATTCCATCAGAAAAGGATGAATTGCAGGAAACATGACGATGTCAGTTTCTATGTGGGATTATGAAGCGCGTTTTAATATTACGTGACATGTCGCAACAGATTGCTGGACAGATATCATGGCTCGCGTAATCTCCTTTTATTAACTGTCGTCTGCATGGATTTAAAAAATTGGCGTAGATATTTTTGTTACATTAAATGTTGGCTTTTGTACAATTTTTTTTATTCCCTCATATTTTTCCTAGCATAATATGAGTAAATAGAGAAAACCTAGAGTTAAGACACTCCAATCTTTGCTCTTCACTCAAATTTGAGACATTGACTTGATGATAAAAATTTTTGGCCGTTAACCAAAAAGTTTTCTGTGCTTTTGTGGACTTGGAAAAGGCGTTTGACAGAGTTGTAAGAGCGAAATTATGGGAGATACTACCCCGGTACAATGTGAGCGGACCCTTGCTGCAGGCTGTAAAGTCTCTTTACAGAGATCACTCAGCCTGCGTGCGAGTAGGAGCTGGCATGTCGCCCTGGTTTGACATCCGATCGGGTGTTAAACAATGTTGCGCCATGTCAGCTTGGTTGTTCAATTTGTATTTGGATAGCTGTCTCCAAGGAGTGAAACAAAGTGATATGGGAGTGAAAGTAGGTGACCTGAATGTGAATTGCCTGCTGTACGCAGATGATGCAGTGCTTATTGCATCATCAGAATGCGAGTTGCAGGCATTGGCCACCACTCTGAAAGAAGGGTGTGAATATAACGGTCTAAGCCTCAATGTGAATAAGACAAAGGTTCTGATTTTTGAAAGAGATGAAGAAAGGACGGAATGCAAGATCAGTGTAAATAGTAAGATATTAGAACAAGTGAATGATGTGGTATACTTGGGAAGTATGTTCAGTAGAGATGGATGTGGAAAGGCGTATTGCTGCCGGTAACAAGGTTAACGGAGCCTTAGCTGCAGTGATGAGACGGCGAAACGTCAGCACAGCTGCGCGTTTGGCCGTACACAATGCAGTTTTGGTACCGACTCTGTTATACGGCAGCGAAACGTGGGTATTACAGAAGAAGAATGAAAGAAAGATGAATGCTGTGGAGATGCGATCTCTTCGTAGGATATGTGGAGTTAGCTTAGGTGATCGAATCCGCAATGAAGAGGTACACAGAATGGCAGGTACTAGCGAGGATGTCACGGTGAGAATGAAGAAGAACGTGCTCAGCTGGTTTGGGCACGTCGAACGAATGAGTGATGAAAGAATGGCAAAAAAGATTTATAATGGAAAAGTGAGCGGTAAGAGAGGTAGGGGGAGACCTCGGTTGACCTTCGAAAACACAGTATCAAAGATACTGGAGGAAGGTC
>JAATLQ010006311.1:612-11841 GCA_013421005.1 Heliconius erato x Heliconius himera | reverse complement strand
TTTTTGTTGTAAATAAATCATTTAGTGCAGTCATTGACTCCTTGATAGATTCCATGTTGATTGACACAAAGAAATTAAAGTGAAATAGTGAATTTATATAGGATTATTCTTGCAGGTGGGTATGTTATTACATTAGCATTTATTTGTAAAATATAAACTTAATATTATATTTATTATTAAATAAAATAAATCAGCTGATTTGAACAGGTGTTGTCACTTTCACTCCTACCCACAAAAAAAACAAAAAAAAGTATATACATATTTTGTTAATTTTTATAGAAATGTGGTCTTAAAAACTGGGGAACGCCAATGCGTTAATGGGATCATTATACATATATGTCTTTAATTTTTGTTTATTATTCCTTACAATAAATAACCAAGTGTTTTCTTATACTTCTCTTTATATTTGCTCAATAAAATCAATACTGAAAATTTTAAACAAAACCAAAGTATTTATATTGTATATAATCTTATCAACGCAGCACTTAGTAGCACGGTACTGTGTTCCAATCGAACCGAAACAAGTCAATATTATTGTTATGATTAATTTATACACGGATTGGCACGTTTTCGTTTTGAATTTATAGATTTTTGTTCTATATATGTTGTTTCCGTAATAAAACTTAAGTAGCTGGATGTGTTTCAGTGTATGTTCATATAAAGTTTTGAATGTCTACTAAAACTAGTTTCCTGTAAGGGTACATAGTGTAAAGACACTATTCTCCGCTTTTCGCTAGAGTTCGTAACGTTGCCTGTTGAGTGGCGGGCGGAGAAACGAAAATAATTAATTTTGGCAAGTAGAAATCGAACCGAAAACATCATGTATAGATCGATCTCAGATCTGATAGTTAGATTTATTTCTTTTTTAATTTCACGATGAAATAGATAGAAAGAGACATGAAAACTGGGAACCTAATGTGAAGACACTCTGTTCCCACTAGGAAATTTCCGTTCCCCACTTTTCGTCGAATTCTTGAGGCATTGCGTGTTGCCACCTTACTTTTTTGCTTATTTAATTTATACTCGTTTTCATTTTTATCATCCAAACTTTTCTATGCAATATAAGTTCATTATAGATGAGTTATATATTCCAAACTCCAAAGAAATATTTATTTATAATTCTAAAAGTAATCTCCTATCTGTACTTATTTAGAAAACGTTTAAAAATTTGAACGTAGCGGGACTCGAACCCGCGCCTCCTGTTCTTTAGTCCCGCTACGTTCCATTTTTTTGTACGTTTTCTAAATAAGTATTTTTCTTTCCTAAGTTTAGAATAACACTTTAAAAATGTTAAAAAAATCCCCTATCTGGTCTGGTCAGATGAAATGCGACGTTAGTTCCATTAGGTACTTACTGCTTAACGATTATAAATAAAAATATTGGACATTGGAAAATTAAGTGATTCTTCACTGTAATAAAGAAAAACCTACATAGATAGGTAATTGATAACAACTGGACCCTTTGATAGTGTCAGTGATTGTTGATTTTCATTTATCATATTATTATCATAAGTGAAGCTTATGTGATGACATGACAAATAAATTTAAAGTAACTAACAGCTATCTAATGCAAGTCATTAAAATGTTGTGAAAGGCAGTTGTAAGCTGGTACCCTAGATTTTTTTTGTTTTCCACGTCTTACTGTATGTAAAATACCTTCTTTCAGTTCTTCTTCTCCACTTTACACCTATTTACTAGCAACATTTATTGCCTCTGTTGCCACAATCTTTAATCCTTTGTACGAAAAGACCATAGCCTGTTGTAAGTATGTACGACACGTACAGTACGGTCAACAAGTCGTGGCTGCGCTGAAGTTAGCGATAGATGACTGCACGATATTTGGTATTACGATACTCCGTTCCCCATTTTCCGCCGAAAATTAAATATTAATTATTTCATTTCCTCGAGTGGAAATCGAACACACAACCTGTCGCGTTTACAGTCACACTTTGCGCCTCTGCGCCACGACTCTAAGAAAGAATTAATTTTTTTCTTTTGAATATTTTCTTCCCGAGTGAACAATGAGCAAAAGTTCAGAAAACCTAGCTTCAGGGCGGCCACGACTTGTTAATAGTACTGTACTAATTGTAAGGTAGCTCTAGTTTTAGAAAAAAAATAACTCGGCGTCCTACTTTAAAATATAACGTGAAACTTTTCTCTTTGAAATTGTCTTTTCTTTTGAAAAGTCAGCGCTTAAAAGTGCATAGTAGCGATTAATAATGCGCTATTACAAACGTGACCCAGATGCATCTGACGCTGCAGTCACTATTCGTACTTCTATACTAATAATAAAATCCGTACCTGGTTGGTCTGTGTACATTGCAGATATATAAGCAAAGAAAGACATTATTGGGGGCATTAAACAATATAATAAAAACTAAAACTATTTATGAATTTGTCTACGCCAATCACATAAACGGCTGATTTTATGTATTTAATGTAGTTTGCACTAGGTATTGTATTTAGTCCCTTAATATTTAGTGCAATATTATTTTCATAAGTATTTAATAAATTGTGGTAAAATTACTGTTTTATTGCATTGGCTGAAACTTTGGTTTATAAAGTACAACTACATATTGTCTTTAAAATGATAATGTTATCATTTATTAGAACACGGAAGTAATGCAGTTTTCTTTCATAAATTATAATTTATAAATGAAAATGACATCTCAAAACCGCCTTTAAGATAGATTTCAGATCTGAGACTGGTTCATAATTAAGGATAAATAAGCTATAAGTAGAAAGCAGAACAAAAATTATCACTTGTATGTTTGTTTATTCTATCATATACAGATGATACGTAAACAAACATAAAATATCGATTGTTTATATCTCATACGTACATAACTATATGTATATACACGTCCCCTTTATGTAATAAGAAATTACCATTATTAATGGCCATCTAATATAATTAATATGATGTTAAGTATTTTGTTTGTAAACATCGCGTTGCGCTTGTGTTTCGTAAGGGAACAACAGCCAATATTGTAGTCACGTTGCTTGGCAGGGGAAGGGTAATTAATTGTGAGAACACGGATTTGGGTTCCCAGGTCGAATTTATTGTTTGTTTGTTTCACTTATTTTTTTAAGCTTCCCGTTATATCATCCCGTATAAAACAGGGTGGCTAGAGGGAACCCAGTTCAATTTTCGCAACGCACCGTTCAATTTTCGAGACATTACATGTTTGATCGAATGAAACTGTGAATGAACGGCTTGTTTTGTTTTGCTACCAACGTGATGTAAAAATATAATACATTTCCGAGTGGAAATCGAAATCACAACCGTCACGTTTACCGTCAGTCAATGTGCCGCTGCGCCACGACGACCTCATGAGAAATGTATTGGATTTTTTTTATCATAAAATCAATATTATTTACTTCCTACTGTACTACGACGTTGTTTTTATCTCTCGCTTCTATTTATAGACGGTCCAGTGGGGTCAACTAAGTAAATGTATACATACAATTATAGCGCTCTTCTTAGTGATATCGAATTAACACCACTTTAAAAGTAGAAGAATTAAACGAATTTATTCTTTATCACCTTTATATGTAGTGACCATTTTGGCGTAACAAATTGTTATTTCTTATGGTTTTATAGGTATACTATAGAAAACAGATCCAATTTCAATGTAAATAAAGATTAATTTCACGCGTCCTTCATATGATATATGCAATTGTTTTCTTTATTTAAATAAGATTAACTAACAACATAAATAAGTTGTAACAAGCGTATAAAAATTTTGGGTTCGAGTCTCGCTACGTCCAAATTTTTATACGTTTTCTAAATAAGTATTTTCTTTCCTAAGTGTGGAATAACACTTTAAAAATGTTAAAAAAAAGATTATTTACTCTCTTTTAGACACCTTTACAATCAGCCACTGCCATGACGACCTCCTCATCTTCTATTCTAATTTTAATAATATAATATTATTAATTGAGGCCAGTCATGGCGCAACGGCATGAAGTGTGACTGTAAAAACGACTGGTTGTGGGTTCGATCCCCACTCGAAGAGATGAAATATTTACTTACATTTATATTTCTATTTCTTCGCTCTGGTGTCGAAGTTAAGCGCGGCATTGAGTTTTGCCACTCAACACGCAATGCCTCCAGAATTCGGCAGAAAGTGGGGAACAGAGTCTCTTAACACTAGGTTCCCTCTGCCTACCCTGCTGTGTGCAGGATACAGCGTGAAGCTGATGTTATATTATTAATTATGATTATTATTTATTATTATGTAATGAATAAATAAAAGATGTATGTTAATATTACAAAACAACAATTTTAATGTATATACGTACATATATATGTAGGTTTCAACATTACGTAACGAAGGTTATGCAGTATTAACTGCAGTATAAATAAATAACGTCATAAAACTAAAACTGGTCTCTTAGGCTGGACTTTTAAAAGCATTTTCGTGAAACTTAATAAGTACTAGTATATGAGTTGTCTAGGAGCTGTTTTAAAAACTGGTTCCAAAATTTAATTTTTAGATGACATTTTTACAATGAGGCCAGTCGTGGGCACAAGAGTGCGATAGTAAACGCGACAGGTTGTGGGTTCGGTTTCCACTTGAGGAAATGAAATATTCTCATCGCACTGGTTTCGGGACAAAGGGCTCGTTGAGATTCGGCACTCAAGACCCTACTTGCTTTCAGAGTTCGGCGAAAAGTGTTAAACGGAAATGTTTAAATAGAAACGGAGTGTTTTAACACTGCTACGTGCGGAATACAGCGTGAAGCCATAGAAAAGGAAGAATTTTTCAACTAAGGCCTACAACCATATTCAGAATGTGTAAAAAATATATGACATAGTTACTTCTAATGTTTAGAAGTAAATATGTCATATATTTTTACATCTACTTTGAAACATAAGTGTTATGTGGATTTAACTCACGACACGTCCGACCTTAAAACGTTAGATATTCACTTTCTAACTAGTTTGTTTACTTCGATATCGGTATTCGGATCTGAGGTTATTGATACGTATATATATATACTTTGGTGTATTTGATGTATATTTATAGGTTATATATTATTATAAGTTATGATGATGATGATGATGATAAGTTGTGCAATGGGTAAACATCTGACTGTCACTGGGATAATTATGGATTGCCTGGCCGTACACAGTAGTTACGAGTCCTATATACATTCCATGATTATATAAATAAAAAAAATAGAAGATTTTAATGTATAATTTCGTCAAAGGTTTAATAAAGTTGCAAAGGTTCGATGTCAATCCATCATCCAGATATAGAATGTGTGACTCTTAATTTTGATTTTGTATTCCGTTCGTAGCAGTGTAGATAGAAGGGTCTTGGAAACCTAGTAATAATAGACTCTGTTCTTGTTAAAACACTAGCGTTCCCAAGTTCCCACTAAAGTCTCGATGCTTGCATTGCGAAACTCATAGTCGCGCTTTGCCTCATTAACAGAAGGTAGTAAATGAAAATAATTTATATTTCATTTCACCGAATGGGAATCGAACCCATAACGGCCTCAACAACACTTTTTCCATCAACCACAGCGTGAAGCCACTGGTCGTTATCTGATTAGCACTTTTGTGGGCAGAATGATTATATCTGACAGAACAAATAGAAGTGCAACATTTTACAATAGTTTAAGGGAAAACATTACTATTTATTTATTGTATTATTGTAATAAATACCATGTAATAAGCATTTAAAGTACCATGTTTACAATACAAAATATATGACTAAGTTTAAAATATAATAAATCAAAATAGGTTATATTATTTTTCTCTATAATTTGAATAGGTAATCCCCGGAATATTACTACAAAAATGTCATTTTTATTTAAATTATTCATTTAACTGTATTATTGCTTTACTAAGTATTATTGTCATACTAATTATTTACTATCCTTAACAGAACACAATAGATACGAGTACTTACTTCATTTATTATCTGTTGTTTTTCTTCAACTGAATATAAAAAAATGTTATGCATTACATCATTGAACAACCTATTTGCATTTGCTTTCTGTTTGCATATAAAATACATATTATGTATGTATGTATGTTTCATTTGAAATTTAAAAAATATATATAAAGTTTTGCATTTAAATTATCTTGTGACTTAGAAATTTAAAAAAAGTTTATATTTGACTGATAATAATGTGTTTTTGATTGCACACGAGGAATACTCGTATCTACTGGTCTGACTATGCAAAAGGCGACATTGGGTTTTGCAAAAGGTATTAAAGGTATCGATCAGAGACCGTCGTGTAACTGTAAACGCGACGGTTGTGAGTTCCACTCCTAGGTTCCCAGGTTCCCTCTGCCTAAAAAATAAAAATATCATATTATTTAATTATAATATCTAGCATTAATCTAAATTACACCTGATAAAGTGTCGTACATTGCAAGTGCGTGTACCAAAAGTCAACGCAAGGACTAACGCAAGGGCGATGTCACATTGTCTTAAAAATATCTCATCGACAAGAACTTTACGTTATAACTTGTTATTTCAGTTTTATTGTTTGTTATTCTGCTCATTCAAGGTTGACTTTAAATTAATATTTTTTGTTGCGTTTTTTCTTGGACTCATTTAAAAAAGAATATGATTAGTGGTGATATAGTGTTTAGTACATAGGTATGTGGTGAAATATGGATATGAATTTTTTGATCTTGCACATTTGGCTTTATTTACCAGTGATACTATTGTTTTTTCAATTCTTAATACCCAAGATGAAATTGAATACCTTCGTTAGAAATCTGATTGATAGATTTTTTTACATTTTTAGAGTATTATTCGAGACTTGGGAAAGATAAATACCCATTAATCAATCAATCAGCTTCACGCTGTATCCCGCACACAGCAGGGTAGGTAGAGGGAACCTAGTGTTAAGACACTCCGTTTCCCACTTTCTGCCGAATTCTGGAGGCATTGCGTGTCGAGTGGCAGAACTCATCGCCGCGCTTAACCTAGATACCAGAGCGAAGAAATGGAAATATAAATTTAATTAAATATTTCATCTCCTCGAGTGGGAATCGAACCCACAACCAGTCGGTTTTTACAGTCACACCTCGTGTCGCTGCGCCACGACTGGCCTCAATAAACACTTATTAAGAAAACGTATAAAAGTTGCGGGAAGAGGAGAACGAAGCGGGGCTCGAACCCGTGCCTCTTTGTACAGTACGAATGGTTGGACGATATCCTTTATACAATAATTAACATATATACAATAATTTACAACATACAGATATACAATAATTTACAACAAAATCGTTTGATAAACCGATTTTATGATACCTAAAAAAGAGTAGTGTATGCTTTATTTCCTTAGACAAACATTTGTGGTAGATAAACAGAGATTAATAATATGTTTGTTTTATAAACAGTTGTAAAGTAACCGGAAGTATGATGTTCTTGTAGTAAAATTTACGACTGGCTCCTAATAAGAGGTATACTCGTATTAGTTCCTGTCTAGTGAGTAGATATATGTTCACTTTTATTTTTTTTCGACACTTCCGCTGATATTCGAGACTTTGCGGCGTTGAGTACCGGAACTCAACGCTGCGCATTATCTTGCCAGAGTGGGGAAATGAAAATAATTCATTCTCATAATTTTCAATATCAGTTGCGTGACTAGCCTATTTAAAATGTCATAAAACAAGATCAAAATTGTTAATATTATATAACTTAATCGTAGGTGCCATTTCACTATGCTAAAATAACTTACCGATTTAAAGAAGTAATTAAAAAAACAAATTCAAACAAAACATCAAGTTTCTTACATAATGGCTTGTATTATATTCTTGTTTATTGCAAGTTGTATGGAAGAAAGGTGAGTAGTTGTCAAAATGTACCCTGTATTTTTAAATGATAGTTTAGCTGTCGTTTTTTGGTCATTAAATCTTGATAAAGTAGACAGTGTTAATAAAAATATAAAAATGTCGAAATATGAAAATCAATGCCGTGATTATAAAAATCCTTGTGACATATTTGAAAATCGTTATATTCATAAGATAATTTATTTTAACTTTCGAAAGTAACTAATATACATTTACACATTACATTTTTAGTTTCATTGCAATATTTCTACAGCTTTCATAGCAAAAAAAGTTTGAAATGTTTCATTGAAATGAAAAAGAAAGCTCGCCTTGTCGAGTTCCGTCGAGTTTTCTAGAGGCTTAACGTATGGTACCTATATGTGTTGCCGCTAAGTAAACATATCGCGCAACCATATTTATATACTTACATGAAGTAGCAGCTCAGGCATTTTATAACTAAGAAAAATTGTAAGTAAGCAAAATGTTCAGTTATGTTTTCTTTATTGAAATAATAAATATTAGAATAGAATTTATAAATATTATTTAAAATAAATATCACAGATATTCTGTGTTATTTATTTTAAAGAATATTTGTTAATTTTCAATTCAGTGAATCGTTAAACTTGAAATCTTTTTATCAAAATTTCATTGATTACTTTTTTTAATATATATTTTTTTAGTTTCACGCACATCGTGTAGGCAGAGGTAACCTGGGAACCTACTGTTAAGTTAAGACACTCTATATCCGTTAAGACACTTTCTATTTTCATATTATGCCTAAATATTAAACTAGTATACACAAACAAGTCTAAAGTCTACACAAGACAAATCCGGAGTAGCAAGGTGGCCATTTATAGAGCAGGTAGCGCCATTTATCGCAGCTCGCGGCCTTCTACGTAGTGTAGAACATATTATAAGCTATTTTTATATTTTACTTATATGAATGTGCCGGTAACTTGTTTCGTTTCGTTTTATATTTCGATTTTTTTGTGATTTTTATATAATACTGCTTCTTTTAAAAGAATTTCTTTAATATGATAGGAAATCAATTAAATATGAATTTGTCTTATAGAGCTATGTATTGTAAGTGATAGTTTAGTATTTTCTCTTTTCTTTTATAAATGAGATTATCATAAGTTTAATCAGATGATTCATCATTTGAGAGGAATTTAAATTTCTCTGACAAAAAAAAAATATTACGTTGTGGTTAGTTAAAAGTATTCTTTTGTACATTGAATTTTAAAATAAATATACTTTTTAGCTGACGTTTATTAGGTACTCCCGGCTGGAAATATAGCTTATGTTGAAAATGCTTAGTTTTATGATTTCATTTATTACTAATGGAGTTGAGGCCGTCAAGGTATCAAGACGCAGGCGTAGAGACTGTCAATTTGGAGAGCATTTTTAAATTACAAGAGAAAATTTCACCGCTCTGGTAAAAACTTGGCGTTGGTTTCCGTCTCTCAACACGCGTCTCTTAAAACACCTCGGATTGGGACGAAAAGTGAAACACGAAATCTAGATGCAGCATAAAGCTTTAAGCTAAAAAAATAGCAAGGGAATATCTCTGTTTAAATAGACAGTAGACTACCTATAGGTATTTTTTTTCGACATATTATAGACCAATAAATTGTAGGTGAACGTCAAACAAGATAAAGTATACAACAAGATGTGCAATTAGCAAACTGTTATGAAACGTCACAACATGTATCTCCTTATTAATTTCCCATGAGGCCAGTTGGTCTAGTGTACTATTATATATTCAAATTCAAATTCAAATAAATATATTTATTTAATTAATATATATTTTATATATTTTTTTTATATATATATATTTTATTTTAGTTTTACATTTAATGGCCGTCGTAATGTAGCGGCACAGCGCCTGAGTGTAACCGCGACAGTTGTAGGTTCCATACCTAATGGTGGATATTACCTAATTTATTTCCGTTTTCGTCTGCTGAAACAACAAAACGCGACGTTGAGTTTCGTCCCTAAACACGCAATATTAAAATTGGACTCTGGATGGGGAAAATTGATATAGTAAATAATATTTTCTATATTTTTATATTGGAAAATTCAATGAACAGCGACTATGGAGTTCCTTGTTCACATTTCTCAGCAGAACTGCCTTCCGAGTCGATAGTATAATTATTCTGTTTATATTATTTGTATTCAAAACATTTCAACCGAAGAATTCATTTTATCAAATGAAACAAAGTAAATAATTAGAAGACCCTAGGTACAAGATAGGTACATACGTATAATATCAAAAGACATTATTTTAGCACCAAGCTCCGGGTGGACCGGCGCCGTGGCGTCTTGCCAACGCGCCAAACCAACCTCGACTAACATTGTGTATAAACTTTCATGCTTTGTTTTTACATATTTTAGTTTTTTTTTATAATAATAGTCTCAGAGATTATAGAGTTTATAAAATATTTTTTTTCAGCATCGCGTGTTGAATGGCAGAACACAACGCCGCGCTTTTCCTTCGGTAACAGAGCGAAGAAATAAAAATATTTATTAATTATAATTCATTCGAAACTATAACCGTTGCGATTGAGTGAAATGCTTGTACCCCTGCGCCACGATTCGCTTCAGCCATTAAGTTTTTTATTTTTACAAAGTTCACTCCGTTTAAAGCTCACAAAGTTCTTGATTCTATATTTTAGTATGAATGCGTGTTGAGTAGCGGAATTTAACGCCGTGACTAAAAAGATTTTATATTTCGTTTATTTTCTTAACATTAATTATGAAAACAACTAACATTTTCTTTTAGAACGGAAGTATCATATTGGTTTCCGTAATGCCATAGTGTGAATAAGGCACTTAGTGTCAATCAACTTATAGAAAATGTGGAGAATTTTATATACATATATGAAACTCTTCTATTACTTAGTGACTGACACATACCCACAGCGCGCATAGCCGAAACTACGCGGCGTAGAACGCGGAAATTTGATATATGGGTGATTCTACAAAAGTTGGGTAACTTTTGGAGATATTTTGTTTACTCTATTTTTTGGTTCAAATCCTCACAAATTCGGGTATTTCAGATAGGAAATCTTTCAAATATATTGATCCTAAACGGGCCAGTCACTTTTTGAAATAGATTTTGAGATATTTCGATTTTTATGAATTTGACTGCCAGGGTACTGACGAGGATGACAAAGGACTGATAAAGAACACCAATTTATGGAAAGTGTAATGTTGTTTATTGAATTTTTAACAAAGTGTTTATAATATAATAATGGCACATATCTTATAAGTATTTGAACACTTAGAAACTATTAATTTCTTTAATAATAATTAACTTTTCAGCCTTGTAAACAGTCTTCTGCAATTTTTTTTATAATAATCTTTACTAACCTATATCTTTGAGGTAGTTTTACTTAAAATCACTCTTATTAAGAATCAACAAAT
>JAATLQ010006298.1:0-15684 GCA_013421005.1 Heliconius erato x Heliconius himera | reverse complement strand
CCACAATTAGACTGATCAATATTCGTTACATTTTCTTCTAAATAAGACAGTCCAATTGGACCACTGTCGCTGTAACCACCCCGCTTCATATTAATTTTAGTCGCTGAGAACGCGGGTGAAATCATCTTCCTGCCAAGATATTCTCTCTTTATATCCTCCAGCTGCTCAACAGTCGCATAAGAGGACTTGATTGCTTTGATTTCCGCTTGTACTAACATCAGATCTTTTAACAATTTTGAGACATCTAAATGATCAAAAGTAATAGGGGGTAGTTTCTCCAAATCCCGTGCCACAAAAATTGGTAATACGTCGGGTTCAGTGATCTTAAATATATTGATAATATCATGTAGCAAACGATTCTCTTTGCCTTTCCCTTTACGTACTGTTTTACGCATATCCGTCGGTAATGACTCCAGGAGTAAGCTGTTAGCCGTCTCAATTTGTTCGCATGAGAACACAGACGAACAGATTTGCACTAAAGTCACTTCATCCGCGATCGAGATCTTGTTCTGCATATAAGCTAAAAGTTCATCAATCACGATATGACAAACATTACACTTAAGCGTTTTCGACATTTTACTTTTTTCTTTTGACAATTCACGACCGACTCGGGCCAATGCGCGCGCGTCATTGATATTGATAGTGAGATTATGTTTCAGTACTTAAAGTAACCATAAGACTGCAATTTTAAGGAAAATATCGATGGGTCCTATGTATATGGGCCAAACTAACAATTTGGCAATTTTCACTTTTTTATGCCAAACGCATTCTATCGATATAATTTATCAGGTCAGCTATTAAAAAATTGAAATTTCTGCATAGAAACAGGACTTTTTGTTAGAATATAACGGCCTATGTAGCACTCATTTAAACATACAAGGGCCAAATAGTCATTTGAGACTTCTACGCGGGGAATTTCTACACATTTCTTTATTTTTGGGGCCAATCAGCCAGTTTGATACTTATTCGCTAAACAGAACAATGATTGGGCTGTGTTGACTGTAAAAGCTTAGTATTGTTTTTATTACGTTCGTCATTAGATATATAACAAAAAACGTCTCTTTTTCACGAGTTATGAGATAGAACGGCCAAAGTGGTAAATTGGCCCATGTACGTGTCTTATTGAGAAAAAATACACTTAGGCTCTAAAATATTTTTCACTTTTGAGTTATGTGGGCGTTACTTTTAATTAATAATTGCCCAGATTATATACTATATATATTTTACTGTCCTCTTTGCTATTTAAAGCCAGTAATAAGCTTGTTAATTGCATTTTAATTTTGATTAAAAATTTCGGAGTGACTCTACTAACAATCAATATTATACATCACAAAAATAAACTATTAATATGCGTATTTCTAATAATAATCACTAATCAAGTAACTTATCTACTGCCTTAAGTTTCGGGAAAAAAACTTACCAAGAAACGTGACAGTGGATGAATGAATAGATTCAAAACTAATAAGACTTAAAAATACAGAGAAAACAAAATTTAGAAAATTGTTAGAGGTCATTTACATTAAAGTATTTGAATAATTTGATGAAGACACGAGGCGTTATACACTTCAGAAGATTTAGATCATTGGTTATTATTCTAAGCAATATGGATTTATTGATAACTGTGTCTTGGTAAAGGATATGCTCCTTGCACGTGTCTGTGAAAGCGACTATTTCTACTAGGGTTCTATTCTCCTCCGAGGACATAAAATATTTTCACTTCTTCGCTCGAGGAAAATTGTGGTATTGAGTTCCGCCACTCGGTGCACAAAGCGCGGACAGTGGAAAGCAGAGCACTAAGCTCCCTCTGCCTATCCTGCTTCATACGGAATGCAACATAAAATTGAGAAAATATATAATGAAAAATATGTAGTAATTATAAAAAAATAACTATTACAAAGTGTAATGATTTTATATTTATAAGTTTTAATATTCGCAATTTAGACTTGGAGCGAAAGAAGAAAGAGGTCCTTTAGAATAACATATTGTATGAGAATTTAAGATAGACATTGTACAAGCTTAACAGTATTTTACTCTGGAAGAAATATAAGTTCTGTGAAAGCCTCGAGGTGTTTGATTTTATTACAAAAGGATGATAACGAACTAATTTAAACGAAACAATTTATTCATGTATGTTATGTGTATCATATAATAGTAGACATGTATAATTTGTTTCTTACCTATAATAAAATCAAAATACAGGCTACTGGATGCAAGAAGATATTTATTAATGTCATTAGCTGTGGGCCAACAATAATAAATACTTCAATCAGTAAACCTATAATAGTCTAATCTAGTTCAAAATCAAACGAAATAGCCAGCAATAGAATTAAAAACTAAAGAAGGGTGTGACGATTTCAGATTTTGTATTTTGTGTATTTTGTAACTGTAGTGGCCAAAAGCAAGATTTTATTAATGTAAGCGATAAGAATCTTATCTTAATATAAATAAAAACATTATTTTCTTAAGACAGTACTATATGAAGGCCACCTCGTTTATCACCATTGAGAGAACTTCAAACTGCAGCTTCTTGATTCGATGATCTTAAACAAATTTATTTTTATAATATAAAAAGATTTGTATTAAAAGTTACATTAAAATATTAGATCAGCCAGTACGAACAAGAAAACAAATTGTTGAAATGGTTATTGCTGTTATAACCAGGTGCTACCGATAAAATTTTGTAAGAAGAAGGACTTGTGTCATTTATGTCGAAAATTATTATACCATCAGTTATAACAACAGTGAATAAGAAATTTTAATCGCCTCTAATTATATCGTGTCAAATAAAGACAATAAGTGATTTTATCTCTTTATTTTTTGATAGATTTTATACAGATTTTATTTTTTGTAAGTCCACGTCAATCCTTTTTTTTATTAAAGCTATTTTTACTAAATTGAATAGTTATATCTTACTAGAATTCAACATTCAACTAAGCTTTTCTTTAAGAAATACAATACATTCATATAGAGGGCCTAATAATAAACATTTTTGGGGCTAATTATTTTTTAAAACAATATGTAAACACGACTTTTTTCTATTACTTAAAGAATCTAACTTAAAACTCAGTTATCATGTCACCAAATCGTATAACGTATAAGTCTCTATGTGACATAGTTACCACAATACCTAACTTACTATCATTCGTAATTATCAGTTGTTATCTTTGTCTCATTATTAATCAATTTTATAACTAAAATATGAAAAAAATATGATATATTATTATTTAGCATAATACGCGTAAAACAGCCAATGTGGTACATTGGCCTTTTTAAAGCGTTTTTAGAGAACAATAAATATAACAAAAACTAACGTATAAGGGCCATTGTGCAGTAAAAAAAATACTAGGATAAATATAAATAAAATACTACGGTATATATATATAGAGGATAGTTGTTTTAGCTGATAAGCAAAGTTTCATTTTCTTCGGATGTACCAACATACAATTATAGCAAATTTAAACTTTGGAAGCCTCTCCTGTAAAGTTGTGATTTCGCGCTTTGGCCCTTATACTTAGGAGCCATCGATATGTTGTTTTAAGGAAAATATGCACGAATATAGAATGTTATAGAACGATGATCTTGAAAATAAATTCTTCTTTGTTGTAAATAATTACAATAATGTTCACAATGAAGTTTACCAAATAAAACATGTGTTTAATTTAAATTAGGGCCAAGTTTATTGTTTAATTCATTATCTTTATGTTTAAGAGAAAAACAAAGAAAAATATGATTATGGAAAAACTACTATTAAATATGCTTACTTTCCTTTTGAATGCTACGAATCATCGCAAAAAATAAGAACCTAAAATACTTTTTTATCAAGCCTGCTGGTGTAACCTTAAAACTTGTAACAAATTAATTTATTCTTAACTTTTAATATATAGAAGAACACTGTACCTTTAATATAAAAAAAAAACTTTTTGGTTATTGTTATATATTGTCTAGCAAAACTCTTATAATACATACACGGCTCAATAGCAAGTAGAAGAAGTAGAATAAAAACCGGTCAAGTGTGAGTCGAAATCGTTCATTGAGCGTTTCGTGTTACTTTTAGGATTGTACTTGTAAAATGAAGGAAATGTACGACAAATATAATTTTGTAATGTTCTTTTCCTATGAAAATAAAAAAAATAAATTATATTTGAACATAAAACAAAGATCTAAAGAAAATTTCTTACCATATAAACGACACGTGATATAATGCCTGCGGTGAAAAGATTTTAAAATGCAGTATTGTTTGAAACTAAAAACTAGAAAAGTTATGATTTTTTCTATTAAATATGCTTATTTTCCTCTTTAACGCCAAAACCTGAAACAAAAAAGAACTTTAAATATTTCCATATCAAGCCTGCTTGTGTGGCCTAAAAAGTTAGGCATGCCTGAAGTTTTTATTTTAGATACGTAATAGAAACTGCCACAAACAAAAACTCACATATGAATGTATATTTAGCAGGCAACAAAACGTTTAATTCATCTTCTATATAGAATGGTAGGCTATTCGAAAGTAAGCTAGTGAGAAAAGATTTTATTGTTAACTTTTAGCGTTCAGAATTAAGTAATGTGTCTTAAGCAAAACTTTTTACTATAATTTATCCAACTAAAATTAACAGCAATTAGTGAAATAAGCAACAAAATAACAATAAATAATTATAATGGAGAGTAGAAATAAGGTACCATCAAAACATGTAAAATAAGTCTATCAATCAACTCGAGTCATTAAAAATATTAATAATCCAAACTCAGTATACTTAATGTTTTTGATAATTTCTCTGCTCATATCATACCTTACTTAATTTAAACGCCATTTCGGTCCAATTTTGGACTATAATTTATTTTTACTAGGGGGTTCTTTTTCAGCTGTATCTTTATGTGAGATGGTGGTTAATGTCTTCTTACGTACCTACCATCATTATTTAGTTTTTTAAAAAAATATTGAGTAATTACTCAACCTCGTCGTAATAGATAGCGTACACAAGTTTGATTGGCATCGGTTGCGCCCAATTGAACGCATGCCGAGACCATTTAGATCCGTCATGCGTCGTGTGTCGTCTAAATTTTACAAAAAGTTAACAATAAATCTGAAATTGTGATGAAGTCTTCATTTACAGCTTCACGCTGTATCCCACACATAGTAGGGTAGGCAGAGGGAACCTCCTCCTTCCCCACTTTCCGCCAAATTCTGGAAGCTTTGCATATTGAGTGGCGGAACTCAACGCTGCAATGTATTTTTTTTTTGTTATTAAAAAATAAACTTAGCCTAATAAATTTTATTAAATTAATATTGTTAAAATAATACTATCAAATAAAATAAGAAGTTTTGACAATTTCGATAGACTATAATGACTAGGTATAATAGGCCTGCTTATTTCCTAAGAGAAGTGGATCACTCTGTTTCCTCTCAGAATTATAAGACAATAATGTTATAAAGGTGTATGATGTATAAAACGACGAGCTCTTCAGTTGACATGACTATTTTAAGGTATAAGTGGGTGGTTAGGGTCGACACAAATACCGATGTCTGCATTACTGCGGTCTCTTTAGTTTGACGAAGGTAAAACCCGACTTTCTGGCTATCCGAAGGCTGATAGCTTCTGAATAGTGCCATTGTTTATTCGAATATATAACAACATTTATAATATAACAATAATCTACCTCACCTGCTTATGAAAATATAGTTCAAGAACGAAATTCTACGAAATATATCTATTTTTTTAATCGTCGCTTGTGCTTTTGTAATGTTGTTAATATTATATTGTATGATTGTTGAAGTTGTGTTTACTTTGCTCAAATTCAAAAACGTACTATATAAATATACAAGTATGTTGAATTAGAGAACGAGAGATAGAGAGAGTGCATTATAGGAATTTAAAAAATCTCTTTTGCTTAAATTGTTATTTATCAGTTGCTAGGTCTAATATGTTATTGTTTTTTTTTATACAGTAGTATATACTAATGATAATAGCCCATCCTTTGTATTCGGATAAAAATGTGACACTTAAGACTTCGTATCGTACTATGAATAAGTGTGTAAATAGTAAAACTAAAGAAAACAGGGGGCTTTTTTGTGTATTTTGACTTACACTGTACTTTAGTTAAAACTGCATAAGGATAGTTGCATAGTTTGAAATATTTAAATGTATATCGGTGAGAAACGACTCGTAGTTTTCATAAGGTTTTATAATATAATTATAATGTTTAATCTATTTAATTTAACAATATTCGAGATATAGTTGTAAGTTATATATTTTTCTTAACTATATTTGTTTAGAGGGAGCCTAGTGTTAAGACACTCCGCTTCTCACTTTCCTCCTAATTCTCGAGGCATTGCGTATTGAGTTGCAAAACTCAACGTCGCGTTTTATATTAAACATTTAATTTCCTCGAGTGGAAGTAGTACCCACAATCCGTCGCGTTTACTATATATGTATATTGTGAATGATTTTTTTTCACATTGTATCCCGCACATAACAGGGTAGGCAGGGTAGGCATTGTTAAGACACTTCCGTTCTCCACTTTCCGCCAAATTTTGGAGGCATTGCGTGTTGAGTGGCGGAACTCAACACCGCTATGTATAATATGCATAGTTATAATTTTAGATATTAGTATAGTCAAGGATCGAACTACGTGTAAAATTAATTGCAACGAGTAAATATTTTACTTATTGCATATCATCGTCACAATTTTCTAACATATTTATATGAATCACAACTCATAAAATATTTTGTTACGTACTTCGTTAGAAATAAAGCAGATAGATGATTTATCTAAAAGTGTATCCGCTTGCAAAGACATTGTTGTTCCAATTTGTCGGAGTTCTGTCAATATACCATGTTTTCCTTGTACTAATATATTTCTAAAAGAAAAAAATATGACACAATAGTAACGTAAATCACACACTATATATATACTGTAGAAATAAAGTTATAAAGTTTTTTTTTATCAATATTCATGTAATTCATATATGCGTTTTGCAATATATATGATAATAATATAATACATAAATTAGAGAGAGAAAGCGCGGCGTTGAGTTCCGCCACTCAATACGCAATGCCTCCAGAAATTGGCAGAAAGTGGGGAACGGAGTGTCTTAACACTAGGTTCCCTCTGTCAACCCTGATGTGTGTGTAATGCAATACAAACGATGAAGAACGGAATGTCTTAATACTAGGTTCCCTCTGCCTATCCTGCTGTATGCGGGATACAACGTGAAGCTGATTTATTTAATACAATATTAAAAAAAATCATCCGTTACTAAATGAAATTCGAACTTATACCTACCTGTTTCCTGAAAATATAAATATTTAATAGAGACAAATATTTTTTTAATAACATATTATTTTATTTGTGTTTAGTATATAAAAATGAATAATATCTATATAGTACATTTGCAACTCAAACGTCAATAATGGCTGTTTTCGTGGTACTTCGGTCTGCATGAATATTGTATGGCCTATAATAATCGTATTTTTGTGATATTACAGATAGGTCTGCTTAAATATGGTGTACAAGATGGACGGCTATGGCGTTCGAGGAGTCTTTTAACCCAATTCAATTTGGTTGCGAGCCAAACGCTTATCTGCGGTTATACTTATACTATTGACAATTTTCTCTATCTTAAGCTTAAACAAAATAAACAAAGTTTTTTTATTTATTGACACCTTAAGTGTTTTCTGTCAATATATGTGTATATAAAATTATGACATAAATTAGATGATAAACCAAATTTAATAAAAATATTTAAATTTATTAGTTGTGCTTGTGATGCACACACAAACTTTGTTGTCCGTCTGTACGTTTTTCAAGAGCATTTATCTCGAGATTATATGTATCAATCTGAAATAAGTATCAAACATTTACATTTACGATCCCTTTGGCTACAAAAAAATCTAACTTCTTGGTCAACATAATCAAAAAATGCGAGCGTTTATGCATTTTTGCAGCATTATGTATGAAATTCGCCATGTAATCAAAACCAATAGAGTGGGTACTTCCCGTGGACTCCCGGTACAAATAAAGAAAAAAATCCTAAAAAAGAAGGTTATAAATAAAAAATAATTACAAATTTATAACTGTAATTCATTTCATATTAAATGATTGCATACGTCCACAAACTTAAATTTGTCTACTTTTACAAATTGTACTTCCCCGTTGATATACAATCTTGAAATTGGTAGAGAACACTCGGTATGTCGGTTTTTTTTATAATTTATTATCATTTTATTATTGTATATTTTATAATAAATATATCTAATACTTTCATTACTATTCAAGATTGCTATTCAAGAAGTCTATGGTATAATATGAAGACTACTATGAGAATAATATAAAAACTTTTGGTTCTGTAAATAACTTGTTATTGAAAAGCAATTAACGAAGTCGTAGAAAATATGAAATTTTTGCTTTGTTCATTCATATTTTAATGGGAAAAGTTACGCAATAATGTCTGTCTTAGAATTTTTGACCGATATCTTTTTTATAAAAATCTACTTTCAAGTTAAAAATAAATGTTTTAAACATATTGAACACTAGCGACCTGCTCGCGGCTTCGCCTGCTTCAACTTAATTATATGCTTAATAAGGACAACGAATTACGCTCCTATTTTAATATATAATGTATGTTTGGAGTTCACTTAAGATTTACAAAGTTAAAATGATTAAAATCTTAGGGTTGCATTTTCGTAATTCCGATAAGGATATTAAATTATTTTTGAAAATAATCCATCTATACTTATAATAAAATCGTAACTTATGTCTGTACATAGAAAATATATCATAAAAATTTTAATAGGAGATATTTAACAAATTAATAGAACTAGAAACAAAGATTAAGTGAATGATAAATTATGTTTTTTTTGTTGGTTTTAAATTAAATCAAAATAACATATCATTGAGAAAGCACATTTTAGACAGTTTTTTAATTTTTATGAAAAAGTACCAAAATTTTTATAGTTTTTATTTTCTCAAATTAAAAAATAATCTAAGATTTCCATCTGAAAAATACCACAGGGCGAAAAAATATTCAATAATATCACATTAATATCGATATTGAACTGTTAATCGTAATAGCAAAAAAAAATTACTACGTACGTACATACGTTAATAATTTCAGCTTCACGCTGTGTCCCGCGCCTTTATATGTACATACAATATATAATAGTATATTCTATAGAGCACTGGTTCCAGTGGTCCGCAGAAGCCTAAATATGGTCCGCGAACGATTTTAATTTTATGACTGGGGATGGTGAGGCGAAGTTTCTGTTTAATTATCACAGTTATTTTTTATTGTACCTACATGCATAGTGGTCCCTGCTACGAAGAATGATATAAAAGTGGCCCTTGATCTAGAAAAGGTTGGGAACCCCTCCTATAGAGGAATTCCACATTCTTTTTATTCCTTCACAATACTACATATATTCTTTAGAGGTCACTCTGTACTACGAAGACGCTTTGTTCTAGTTTGCACATTTTCTTATAAAAAATAGTTATTTTTGCATAACTCTAACTCAAATCTGTTGTCGATGTACATTGCCCTCACCCCCGCAGAGTCACGCCGCTACGGTACGCGAGGCCACCCACACCGTATTATTTTATTATTACATCATTTTCTTTAAATTGTTTTTTTTTTTTAATTCGTTATTTCTTTAGAAAGGATTGTCCTATTTTAATAATTTAAAATATATTTTACAGGTATTGAAATTATCTTGAATAAAATATCATTTAATGGGATTAAGAACGATTAATACAAATGCATGAATAATATGGTTTGATTATTGTCAGCACTTCCAGCAACTTTTAAAATATAAAAAAGTAGTTATATTTGCATAACTACAGTAGTTGGGCATATGGTATCGCCAACTTTTTTATAGATATTGATGCGTTCTATAATACTGTAGAACATTGTTTTTTTCTATCATCAATAGTTTTAGCAGTGCATGCTATGATAGATTTTTATGACATTTTTTTTCACGCCTTAGGTTACATTATTGTATTTTTTATTAGGGATCTCTACTTTTTTTAACATATAATATAGCCTATGTTACTCAGTCAAGATGCAGCTTTCTAATGGTGAAATAAGAATAAAGGTGAAAGAATTTTTAATATCTGTCCGGTAATTTTTGTGTGAAAATAATACAAACATACAGAAACAGAAATATTTCCTTTTCATAATATTAGTAGAGATTAATTGTTTTATTTCATTTTAGCTTCTCCAAATTTGTCCTAATTCTCTTACAATAAATGAACATAGAGAACGTCGTGGCGCAGGGGTACAAGGGATGAACGAATTATTCTTTATTTTTTTTTTCTTCAATCTGGCATCAAGGAAAAATCTGTGTTGAGGCTCCCTCTGCCTACCCTGCTACATGCGGGATACAGCGTGATTTTAAATAAATATATACAATTTAGAACAACCTTACAAATTTGTGAAACCTTGTACCATATAAATGATATAAATACATACATGGCTTAAGGAACATTTAGATAAGAGCACGACATAATCAAGGCATAAACATATAAAAACAAAGTTGGTGTTGTTTCTCAAGCTCACTCAAACGATATCTCTCGGGAAAAGGCAGTCAGAGCTTAGTTGTTTATGTCAGACTTGCAGTGGACAAGACATGTGCTGTGATAAGGGTTCGCAGGATGAGCGAGTTATTACATTTGTAAGTTGCTATTACAATGACATCAGTGGTCATTTTAGGTTAGTCGATATAAGAATCCGTTTTATTTTCTGTTGCTATAATTTATTTTTCTTATTTGCTTTAGTTGGATTGTGTGTTTACTATTATTTTATTAAATTATATTAAATAATAACACAGAGCGAGGCCAGATTTGGTGCATATGATATACAATAATTTAAGTATCACAATTTGTTTAGATACTAAATAGATACATACGTATATATACGTAGATACTGAATTAACATTTTTTCAAAAAGTCTAGTCAGCACACGTCATGTACGAGTTCAGAAAGCCCGTTTTCATCGACCTTTTCTTAAAATAACGAAATTCTTAAAAAAAATAACAAAAAATATGAGAAAAATCCTCAAGTATATATAGTTTTATCATATTTGGGTCAGCGTGATTGCACCACAGACAGAGAGAGCTATTTTCGAATACATAATATTAGTATGGATATTTTCGTTACCTTAAATTTGTATTACCCGACCTCGTTACATCAAGCATGGAGATAAATTTCGATTCCCAGCATGCAATAAATTTCAAATGAACGAAAATCAGATAGCGATACGTATCAATAGGTTATACCTGCCTACACCTACGAATATACCGTAAAATGTAAAAAATTTGTGAAAGTACAAAAAAAACTTTAATGGTATACAAAAATAAATTATATTAAAATACATCCAAAATTTGTCGTTTACTGTCAAATCAATAAAGATAAATTCATAAACATCTTAGACAAGATTATACCACTTAGACTCATTTATTTTATGCCATTAATCAAAGTCACCGGGTCAAGCTGCGTAAGCAGAAGGTTCTAATGTAAGAATAAATTCTTTAACGTATATCCGAATAAAGTAACCACGTTTACTTTTTTTTTTGTTAGTTAGGGAGTCCGAATTCATTACGGATTCTTCTATTTATTGAATAGAATTATGTATTATTTAGTTAAAAGTAGGCAGAGATTGTAGATTAACTTATAATTAGAAACTCTTATATATAATATTTTTACATACATAGCAGTTAAAATTTTGTGTTTACCAATAAATAATATGTACAGATATTTTTACCATATATAATTTATAAATAAACTAAAAATAAAAAAATATATATTAAAGTTGTGGCCAGTCGTGAAGCAGGTTCACAACGCGATCCGTTGTGGGTTCGATTCTTACTCGATGAAACGAAATATTAAATATTTTTATTTTCGCGCTCTAGTAAGTAGGGAACAGAAGTGTCTTAGTGGGAACGGAGTATCTTAACACTAAACTTAAATACCGTGAAACAAAAAATAAATAAAACAAAACAAATTAATAAAAATTTCCTCACAACATCGCTTTTCGTAGTTAATTTACATCCACAAACAGGCAGAACACCTACTTGTTAACTGGAAAACAGGCTAGACGTGTGAAATCCGAGGTCAAATTCAAAGACTCCTTCATTAAGATCAAATAAGGCTCGTGATATAAATTGTACTTGTATCTTTGCCGGAGGGAAATCATTTACGATGCGGAAACGTTAAAATGTCAGCTGAAATTACATCTTTAAAGGCAATTGTAGAGTTAAGGACTTGATAAATTTACTTGTTTGTAAAGGTTGTTTATGTAGGTACATGTGATTTGGATGGCAAATTTGTTTATAGGGAATGCTTATATTCGTCTTCATAATATTTTTTATTTTATTTTTATTTTTAGGGTTTCTTCCCTATAATCGACACCTTATAGGGTCACTTTGATATTTGTCTGTCAAGAGCTATCCCGCACACAGCAGGGTAGGCAGAGGGAACCTAGTGTTAAGACACTCCGTTCCCCACTTTCTGCCGAATTTTGGAGGCATTGCGTGTTGAGTTTCAGAACTCAACGCCGCGCTTGTCTTCGACACCAGAGCGAAGAAATTTCATTACAAACTTATAATTGTAGTCCATTTCATACGAAATTAATACAGACATACGCAATATTAAGTTTGTATAAATTTTACTTCTCCTCGGCGTATAATCCAAAAGGATAAATAAAAATTTAAATTTATATTTCCATTTCTTCGCTCTGGTGTCGAGGCAAAGCGCGGCGTTGAGTTCCGCCACTCAAGACGCAAAGCCTCAAGAATTCGGCGGAAAGTGGGGAACGGAGTGTCTAAACATTAGGTTTCTCTGTCTACCCTGCTATGTGCGGGATACAATGTGAAGCTGAACTATTTATATAATCCTCAAATTGGTACAGACTCCTCGGTACGTGAGTCAGACTCGCATTTAACTGGTTTTTTGTTTTATCTTTGTTACCTTTTTAATTACTACACATCATCTCGCGTATTTTTTAAGAAGAAATGTTCATAATATATAAAAATTACAATTATAATAAGGTATCTTTATAGATAATAAATATAACATTTTCAAATTATATAATATTAAATTCATAAGGAAAGTAATTTATAAATCACAATCTTACATGGAAATCCCTTAAGATCGGTGATATCACTAATTCAACCACTCCGCTGTATTAAACCATATAGTCTCGAAGGGATTATTCAAATTATTATTTAGTATACTTATGTAATATAATTTTATATCTAATATTTATAACTAATGTTTTCTATAATTTCTTACTTATATTTAATTATATTATTTTATTATCTGCAAATTTTTTCCATTGAATAATAATGGAGAAAATAATGCAACCTAATAGTTTATATATATATATGTATATTTTAAAGGCTTTACAAAAGCTTTGCAATTTTACTAACATTTTCAAAAAATAAATAAAAACCGTACAATATCTATAAAATGTTGCAAGAACGGTTTATTAAAGGAAAAATATTTAATAGGGTAACGAAACAAGAACAAGAAAAACAAACAAAAGTAGGATCGAATATTTATTAACTTTTTTACATTATTATTAAGTTTTATTGTAGTCTGTAATCGGTTCGGTACGGTACGGCTCAAAGCAAAAAGTATAAGTATATATTTTTTTATCAGCTTCACGCTGTATCCCGCACATGGGTAGGGTAGGGTAGTAGTAGGGCAGTAGGGTAGGCAGTGGAAACCTAGTGTTAAGACACTCCGTTCCCCACTTTCCTCCAAGTTTTAGAGACATTGCGTTCCGCCACTCAAATTGCGTGTTGAGTGGCGGAACTCAACGCTTCACTTTGCCTCGGCACCAGAGCGAAGAAATGAAAATATATATGTAAATAAATATTTCATTTTCTCGAGTGGGGATCGAACCCACAACCAGTCGATTTTACAGTGACACTTTATGCCCATGCGCCACGACTGGCCTCAAATATTTTTAATATTAATAATTAGATAGTACGACTTAATTCTGTACTCTTAAGATTATTATGGCTCATATACATAATATGCACACTTATACTTACTTAGAGTACTAATAGGTATACTAATTATTTGCTTACTCCGGCATAAATCTTTCAAATAGTCCTTGTATAGTTCAGAAGAGTGCTTAGGGTCATTATTATGTTGAAACATAAAGCTAAAAATAAAGTAAATCAGCTTCACGCTGTATTCCGCACACAGCAGGGTAGGCAGAGGGAACCTAGTGATAGACACTCCGTTCCCCACTTTCTGCCGAATTCTGGAGGTATTGCGTGTTAAGTAACAGAACTTAACGCTGCGCTTTTGCCTCGACACCAGAGCGAAGAAATGGAAATATAAATTTAAGTAAATATTTCATTTCCTCGAGTGGGGATCGAACCCACAACCAGTCGGTTTTACAGTCACACTTTGTGCCGCTGCGCCACGATCGGCCTCAAAAACATAAAGTTCTTACCGTTTAATCGAATATCCGAAGATTTTGTCATGTTGTCTTGTAGTATTTTTTTTTTTATCTCTCTTTTTTGAGTATTTCCATATTTTTTATTAGTTCACCAGTTCTATTTCTAGCAAAACAGCCACAAACCATCACAGAGCCTCCTCCTTGTTTTACTGTAGGCACTGTACATGTATCTATCAATTGTTTTCTTCGAACTAAATACTTCGAATTTTGCTCGAATTCGATTTTGGTTTCTTTACCTCTACTCTGCCTCTAAGACCAGCTTCTATGAGCCGCCCTAACAATAGAAGTATAAACGAAATCTTGTCTGGATTTGTTATATTGTGCTGTAAATTCTGGTGCTTTTAGTTTTCGGTTGTGTCGTCTGGTCAATGCTATGAAATTATCTTCACTTTTAGTAGACTTACGAGGACGTCCAGTCCGTGTTTTGTTAACAAAACTGTTAGTGTCTATATACTTGTTCTCGTTGTAGTCTTGTATCTTTCGAGATATTTTTAATATTGCGGCAATTTCACGATTACTTTTTTTTTATGTAAACTAATAATCATAGCTTGTTGTGTTTCATCGGATAATACTTAGCCTTCTCCATTTTATTCAAAAGATGACTGCGAGAAGGGTTTGTTATACATTTAAGAGTCTTGGGGAAGTACGATTATGAAAGCTGTTAAAAACGAATTTATTAATATTAAATACTTTATTTGTATAAATATAGTCTCATTATACTTTAAGGAATCATCGATATGTGAATATATTATATAATACAAAAAAAAACATTAAAAATAACATAGGTACTTTCTGATTTTAATAAAATCAACTTTCTTACCTTAATTAACCATTTCCACTCGTTTAGTATGTGGTGCTAAAGTAGACAGTTATGTCAATCAAATATTCGATTATAACACATTAGTTATCTAAAACGAACCTAGACAAATAATTATAAACGGTGGTGTGTATTAGAAACAATAATTCATAACTGCTTTATTTTATAACTAGCGGCCCGCCCACGGCTTCGCCCGCTTAAAATACATGATTATTTAATAAGCAGAATTGATTGACAACTATAATAAAATAAATAAATAAATCAGCTTCACGCTGTATTCCGCACACAGCAGAGTAGGCAGAGGGAACCTAGTGTTAAGACACTCCGTTCCCCACTTTTTGCCGAATTCTGGAGGCATTGCGTGTTGAGTGGCAGAACTCAACGCCGCGCTTAACCTTGACACCAG